>DWAJ01001699.1:0-20899 GCA_018238005.1 Eurema mandarina | reverse complement strand
GTCATCCTGAAAAAAAGTAATAAATAAATTAAGTAAAACTTATTTGAAAAAAGAATAGTCTCTGTACCTTGTACATTGTAATTACCTTATATTTAAAAAGCAAATTCTCTTTCCAAATATCTCCATGGCATAAACACGTACTGTTCACACATTTATGCATGGCTTCAATAAAATGTTCACAATCTTTCAATAGCAGTTCAAATATTGAAGTATATGGAGTGTCATTAAATTTTACTAAAGCTTTATTCAATCTGTCTTGTAAAATATCCATGAATCTGCGATTTGAACCGCCATTCAATGGAATACATGTCTTTTCTGCATTTCTATATAAATTCTGTTCTTGATGTTTCAAAATAAAGGAAAGTGCATGAAATCTTGCCAAGCACATAATTGATAAGGTCATATGTTCAATATCTAAATATATATCGTTTGTGTATGGAAGGAACCCATCAGCACACATATTTTGCATAATTATAGCCTCTTTGCAGTACTCTTTATTGAGATAATAACATTTTGGTATAACAAACTCTGGTAAACACCATTGTTTTTGAATCTCTATATACTTTGGCATTATAGCTGAATACGCATATATTTCTCTAGCAAAAAATAGCGTAATAGCGCCACTAACACGATATCTCTCATCTGTAGGGGCTAACTTCAATACAAGATCTATAGAAACTTCTTTTTCATTGGAAAATCCACGTAAAACAACCGGTATCAGAAGCCCAAAAAAGTTATTAGCTACATCCACAAACGATCGCTTTTCAAATGTCCAATTTTCTAATTTACTCTCTTGCGCCACAATATTTATTAATCCCTTTAAATAATCTTTATCTAGCGTGTCACTCATTTTATTAAATTCAACAGTGAAGAGAAAAGGTTCAGTAATCCAGGTCGAAATAAATGTTTAGATTATAGAAACCTTACTATGATAGTACATTTTTAAAACCTAATTAATGCGCGCACTTCTTTCTAAATAAAATTCATACTTAACGTTAACGAACTTGTTAATTGTGTAAAACATTGAATGTTAAAACAGAGAATAAAAATTCTTAACTTATTAGACCGTAGTCCTATAATAATTTAAATATTAATATTTAGTTCTGTAATCCGATAATAGGTACTCACTACTCGATTCGAATTTCGAACTATAGACTAGTCACTAGAGTTAGACAGTTGACATTTGACAGTTATCCGAATGTTGTCAGAGAAATGCGTGAAGTGCGTGCGATGCGTGATCTGGAAAGAAATAGAATAGTATACTCTACTTAGAATATAATATGATTGATGATTGCATAAAGTTTATAACTATTATTTTAGCTATGACTATACAAATTACTAAATAACGTCATTTTGTAAACCATTGTTATACACAGGTATAGTACGCGTCATTTATGTTTAGCGATTGACGAGAATAGCTGCGCATCGGTAGAATCGCGCTCGTTATTGTCGTATTGGTGCGAGAAAGACAACACGACTGGGAGGACCAATCAACGCTCGCGCACCCGACGATCACGCGCTCCGCGCGCCGCGCCTCTACCTCGATACCTTATTTTTGACTTCTGCGCAGGTTTCGTTCAGCGCTAAAGATTCGTGACGCGTACTATATATAGGTAAAATACTAATATAACTTATTATACGAATTATTCATAACACTGTAGGTACACATTAAATCCAATTGCTCCATTTATAAGAAACAGAATTTCTTTCAGCGTAAAAATAAACTACTTATAAGCTTACAACTCCAATTTGTAAAGGACACATTTAGACAGTTGAATTCGTGTCGACTCCCCGTTGTTTCAGCTTTCCTTGTAAAAACATAGCAATCCCGCGGCTAGGGGCTCTTACTACAAAGATTATCTGGATTGGCGGTCAACAAACAATGGAATTATTTATGAGACAAAGGGAAAAGTTACGTACTTATTTTTTATTGGGGTTAAGAAGCCTTTACCCCTTGTTTGTTAATGAAATATGTCAACAATAGGGCCTTAAAAATAATCAAAATTCCCAAATACGTTATAAATCGCTCCTTTTCAAATATATTTAAATCTATAATATAAAAATGAATCGCAAAATGTGTTGGTAAGCGCATAACTTGATGACAGCTGAACCGATTTAGACAATTCTTTTTTTAGAATAATCCTGGATGTAGGTACGAGGATGGTTTTTAAGCAAAAAAAATAATAGGCGTAGGGTATAAAGTTTTGGTAGGGCAGCGTGAAAGAAGTCACGTTGGGCCGGCTAGTTATTTGTATATTTTACTGAAGTCTGATTGTCTGTAGTACCTACTTAACCGATTTTAATAATATGAAGTTTTTGTTTTGGACGCGTTCCCGAAATGACTTTTTACACATATTTCTTGTTAAATTATTAAAAATTACTTAATTTTTAAATCGTAAATTTTAGGTATAGATAAATCTAATGGATCTCGATCGTATTGAATTCCTATTTATTGTTATTCATTCGTATATTTTAATTTAGGAGCTTCCAAACCGAATTCGCCACCTTCGTGGTTTTGAGCCATACATACTTAGTTTGTGGAATTTCTTAGTTGTTCCTTATTACTTAGTTATAATTTTTAACTTTGTCTTATTTTATGATTATGCTTTAAATTTTTATTCTCCTTAGAATAGGTAAACACTACACATTATTATATCTCTTAAAACTATGTAGGTACATAGTTATATTGAAAGTGGAGGATTTAGGTGACGATAAGGACTACGGTGATATTTTAATATCAACTTTTAATAAAAATCTTACAACAACATTATAAACTTACGACAATTAAATTTTATGGACCTTATGAGTTGGTAAATTATGTAAGGACGTAATATTCAAATAAATATTTACTTACTATAATAATAAAATACTTCTTCTTAAGAACAGTGCGCATTTATTTTCTGATATTCAAAATTTGATTTTTTGCACATAATATACATATAAAACAAAGTCACATCATGTCTCCTCCTTTCTCGTATTCTTTCATGTCTTAGTCACACAGCCCTTCCTTTTTCTCTTATGTAAAACCACAACACATTTGTAGGACTCTTCATGATTGGAGGTTGTGGTTACCATGCTCCAGGTGAGCCTCCTCACTTCTCACATAAAAAAATCATTTTACATGATAGCCGTAAAAATTGGTCTAGACCGATAATAAAAGGTGAAATGGGGACAAAATATTAAAACTTAAAATTATTATTAACCCTTTATTTTTTCTTTTATTAAAACATACCATATTTATAACCAAGTGGTATCTTAAAATCCGTCACTGTGTATATTTATTTATTATCTTAAATAAACCTTGGACTATAAATATGTATTTACAGAGAGAAACTGCCATTTGTATATTTGGTTGAGAACGATAAGTATTGCTTTGAAAGAAAGTTCTAGTGAATATTATACGAAAACACCTCATTATTAAAATGAATACAAACGAAGAAAGATTAAAGGAAATTATGAAAGAGGTAGCAAAAAAATTTAATCTGAAGTCATGGAAGTATAAAAGTAATGAAAATATGAAGACAATCGAAAACTATTTCGGTGTGCTGATTCCAGTCAGCCTTAGTGGAACCATGGATACCAAAAATTCAGAAGATACAGTTATACTTCATTTACTTATTAAAACTGTTCCAAATACTATTGATGAAAGAATTGAGGCAGTTTTGAAAATCTTATACAATGCGGATGCTTTTTTTTACACCTCCTTAGTACCAATATATTCCAGTCTAACAGAAATCACGATTGATGAATTAGTGCCGATTTGCTACTACGCTGATTTACAACCGGGAAAACAAGCTTTAGTTTTGCAAGATATGACACACGAAGGTTACATTAGATGTAAGAAGAATCAGAGATTTCTTGACTACGATCATATAGATATTGCTCTTAAAGCACTGGCAAAATTCCATGCTCTTTCAGTAATAACAATCGAAAAAGGTATGGATCCCGCAAATACCGATATTTTAACGCCTTATACGGATATATATCCGATTGAGCTTAACATCACTATAAAGTTGGCTTTCGATAATCACATAAAACTATTTAATGGCACCAAGTATGAAAATTATCTTAAAAAATTGAGAAGTGAATACAAAAGCATTCGTTTGGACAGTTATCAAAAAGTACGTCGGCTTGTACACGGACATGGGGATTATTGGAAGGAAAATATTCTTTTTCAGTACAAGGTAAACTTTATTTTAATATGCGTATTAATTTCTCCTTCTATACTTAATATTTATTTTAAAGTCTTCATTGCTCTATCTGATAATTTTTCATTAATCCTAGAGAAAGCTTAGAGAAAACAGATTAAAAAATGTATTTTAAAAGATTGCTAAAATACTATTACCTAATAAAATAATAAAAAAAAATTCAATTTTCTTGCAGGACGATATGCCAATCAAAGCTTGTATTGTAGATTTTCAAACAATGCGTTCTATGTGTCCCGCTCAAGACTTCCTCTGCTTTATTCTCGTGAGCCCGGATGCTGAGACAAGGGCCAAGTATTATGAAGGATTTCTTCAAACTTATCTTAACTCTATAAAGGCATTTTTACTGAAATGCAATGAAACGTTGCCAACGTCGTATGAAGAAGATTTCATGCACGATCTTAAGATTGTCGCTGAAAATTGTATACTGACGTCATTCATGGGTTTCGCTCTCTGGTATGGGTTAGAAAATGATACATTAATTAAAAGCAAATTTACAGCCGATACAAATGCTGTTACGCAATTTGTGGATACTATAAGCCACATTATCAATGATCTAGAAAGGTTTGGTTACATTTCTTTGTAAAATGGAATACTTTTATTCAATTGTTTTTGGTGTCATAATTATTGTTTGTGTTACAATTACATTACATTTATCTTAAATCATTAGACTTTAATTGTATAAATAAAATTAGAAGCAATAATTATAAACAAACAACACAATGTGTACAGAATCTTATCAGCAGTAACAATTCGTATAAATTTGTGACCGTGATCAAGGTTATTTATTTTAACCAGTATTTTATTTAATAAATTTTTGTTAAATATGATTTGATTTAACTTTTAAGTTAACGTTTGTTCATATATTATATTATATTATATTACTTTAAAACTAACTTTCCTTTTTATTTAGTACCCTTTTGATATCGTCTAATTGTCTAATTTTGGTTTAAATAACGAATTAGCATATGAAACGTTATTGCTGCATAAGCATGCCTGTTTCAGTGTTACGTGAACCAAATACCTCTGAATTTGAAGTGTAATCTCCGAGATAAGGAAGTCGCGTCACGTCGCCGACAAGGACGCAAGGTCGCCGAAGATGAAACGGATGCCCTTCTGATGAATACTAACTAATTGAAGAAAACCGTTTAAGGATTATACAAATTTGACAGCTGGAAATGTTTTCTTTAACTAGACTTATTAAGTGCACGTGCACTCAATAACAACAAAAATATTTTTTCTGTTACACTTTGTGATACAATTTTAAATCAATGTAGTCGACTTATGCATTTAGATTGTGGATAACGGTTTTATGATCTTCGTGTGCAATGTCGTCTGCAATAACAATAAAAGTTACAGTCCAAACGCCTGCGTAACAAGACATGATTTTTTAAAACGCTAGGTTAGTTAAAGTTAGGTTCTTATACCTATTAATGCTATACAAATGTACTAAAAAATATGTTTTGTTGCTAAAATTTGTAATACAGTAATCCTTTGCATTAACCAAAGCATAAGCAGGTTTTCTGTTACTTGCTATAAATTCTTTAATTTTGCAGGGAAAATTCTAATACGGAATTATCTTGTATATTTGAAATTTGAATTTTTATTTAAATACGCCACCTAATATTTTTTTCATGTGTATTTTTTGTCCTGACTTGGTTGCCTGGAAGAGATCACGCTTAAGTGATAAGTTACCACAATGTTTTCTTTTTTTAATTATGTTTAGAGTTAGGTATTTGTAACAAAGTGTGAAAATAAATAAAATAAAATAAATAAATAAATATTTAGTTAAATAGAACTACAACATAAGAAAGCAAATATAATTTTAATCAACCGCGCAATTGTAGAAATGCAGATTATAAATCAGTACCGTAAGGCGAATTGGCGGGAATCTGCGAAGTCTAGTTTGGTGGGGTAATACGACTTGCATTGGCGCAAGCAATGAATATTCATAACTACATCTCCCGTTTGCTTTAATGAAATTTGCGCTAACTTTAAAATCAATGACGAGCTGTGGACATTGATAATTACTTATTCACGTTCTGAAACAATGGTACCGTTTCTGAACGTAAATTTTATGTGTAAGGCTAAGGTTAGTTTGTTTTTATTGGTTTCAAGGCTTACCTACTGACAAGTGACAAGGCTTAATTAAAGAAAGGTCGGTGAAAGGAAGAAGGCGGTGAACAGTAAAAACTACAAAATAAGGAAATACATATAGCTTTTTTGTAATCTATTTATGTAAATACACAATAGACAAAAAAGGTGGTCTGTCTTTAAAGATAGGAACATTCATTTCTTTATTTATATAAATCTATTTTTATTGGGAAAAAGAGCTGTCAAAATGGTCGAGTTAAAAATGTGATTATTATTTCTAAAGAAAATATTGTTATAAAAACTATACAACCTAGCAATATTAGGTGAATATGAAGGTGTAATTGCACAATGAATTGCATTAATAAGTCTCAGCTCCAGGCGCAGGTACGGTTCAGGTGCAGGAAAGCTATTCATGTCTTGCATTTGAAAAATAATGCCAATTATACCTAGTTACCACTCAGATTTGAGGGTTAATCTAAGTGTTCCTATTGCTGAAGGTTTATTCACAGATATTTTTAATATTTTTTTCTATAATTATTATAGAATACTCTCGTCTTATCAAATTTTAAAGATTTAGGCTCTATAAAGTACACTTACATAATGTCCGTAATAAAACCATCAACCGTGACGTAAGCTGATATTATTTAATAGAAGACATACTTTTACATTATAATCTGTTGAAAAATGTTACATGCACTCTTTATGGGTTCCGAAAATTAATATTCTCGCGAAATTAGATTAATAATATCAAAGTTGTTTGCAATTCAAAATTGTAATATACAAAGAGAGGCATATGGAGACGTAACGAAACAAATCAATTGACCCAATAGTTAAAATAAACACTGCGGTCGGCTGCAAAAGCATAGAAATACGATACCCGGTTCGAGTGAACTTTACTAATTGTATTGTTCAAATTGCACAAGAACAATTCTATACTAGACGTTTCAAAACTCTCGTACTAGGTCCTATGTGAATTGTTCCAAATGTGCATTTTATTCTGTTAAACTCTAAAGCAATTATCTTTGTTGCTTGAAACGGCTGACAAAGGTATTTAGACATTTCATATTTTTAAGCGTTATTCTGATTTAGCTAGTGGATTTTAGAAAAAAGGATTCGTCTGTATCTAATAGATTAAAACTATGCCTTTTAGAACCATTAATAGTTAATAACTTTGTATAATGTAATAGATATGATAAAATATAACCTTTAACAATTATTATGTACAATAATTAATTTATTAATTATTATGACTAGTAAATTATAAAAGCTGTAGAATTAATAGACCACCTATGGGTAGTTTTTATTCTCGTTGTAACATTGAGATATAACAAAGCAAGTGATATATCAATCTAAGTTTATATCAACCTGCATAAATTCCGAACAAATCCATTTAGTAGTTTGTACGTCAAAAACTTTTTAAACATTACAAACTTTCGTGCTTGCAATATTAGTAGTAAGTAATACCTTTTGTGTGCTTACCTTCGATCGTAGACAACAAATATTAACATCTAACTTGGCTTGTAAAGGCTGATCTTAATCTAATATTTACACGAAGTAATATCACAGCTTTGCGATAGTTAAAGTTTTGCAATTAATAATACCTTCAGCTATTAGAATTAAATTTGCCCGCATCGCGCCGGCTTAATCGAAGCTAAATTGACAAGATGCAGTGTAATGAAAACATTTTGCTATTTTCATCTAGCAATTAAGAAGCTTTCCTGAGATTGTTTATGAATGGAATAAATTCAGCGTCTTCTGAGATTGGCTTTAATTAGGGATGTGTATTCACGTTTAGACGTGGAATAATAGAATGACATAGACAATGTAATTTTAACTGCTTAGTCTGTTTAAAATTTGTAAGTATTGTGTACGATATCTATACACGTTTTATTTTGTACTGTTGAACGAACTTTCACCCGCGTAAACTTACTGCAGCATTTCCTACTAAAGCTTTTTTTGTATGTTCAATAATTATAATTTACGTTATAATAATCCTAATGCGATATAATATATGAAATAAAAAAGGGGTGTATATAATTTAATCTGAAGACAATAAGCTATAATCACAATGAATTGTTATGTTTATTTCATCCCCATTGAGTCCACTACAAAACTGCGATGTACTGGGGTTTCATTTATAACACCTCAAGCTTTTACGAGCCATAAACTGGTATTCCCTGGCGTTCATTTGTCGATACGAGTACGCACTTTATGTATTGCGGAGCAGGTGTCCTATAAAACGTCATATTTTATTCCTCTCTCACAACCGTGATAAACTTTTTATTGCTTTTTATTGAAGGCTTCTGCTTGTATCTGATTATCCGATACTCCATGTGCAGTTAAGAATAATTTAAACTTTCTCCTTTTATGTTACCTTACTGGTAGGTATTTATTTAGTTTCAACGTTGCCGTTACAAAATTCCTAGTATCTAATTTAACTTAAATGAAAACCACACATATTAATTAACTATTAAACACATAAATACCACATGAATTTATTGGGCACCTAATTCTGGTAGAATAGTTTTTATTTGCAGTCTTTACGTAAGTTTAAATTTTCCAATTATTATATCTTTTAGTTTATTTTATATAAATATTTTTTGTATATTAAACATGCATTAGTTGTAAAGGCATTAAAAGAAAGCCTGGAATTAAGCATTAACGCATGGACGATGAATCATAAGTTTATCGTGCTTAGAGCTGCACGCTAATGTGCCGAGTAAATTATAAATATTCTTTACACTTGCCCTTCCGTCCGACAAGGTTCATTCCAAGGTGAAGAACGCACTGAAACTTTTATGAAAACGCTTACGTAGCAATAATCATCTTGTCAACCGCTGAAATATTAGGGTGCGCCGCTTAGCCAGGTGCCGTTCATAACATTCATTCTTTCCAACGAATTCAATTCAGAAGGCTTCCTTTTCCGATTCCATACTAACAAAAGGAAACCTTAAAATATTTCATTACGCGCAAAATGTCTCTCTACGCGAATAATACCTTGTTCCCGGCAACAATATCTATACCGAACGGTTTCACTTCACGAATGGACGAGAAATCGAAAAATAGAATTGTTTTTTTGGACGTTACGCCGGCTCGGTCGCCATATTTAAGACCCGTTTCAAGGAATTCTATAGTACCTATGAAGGATAACCTAATTATGCCTGAGATATACAAGGATATTGTGTTTGAGAATATTAAGCCGGTTTTTTCGTTGTTGCGTGTTATGGGTGTTTTGCCTTTAACGAGGCCGACTGCGGGTCACAATCAATTTCAAATTGCATCTTCCTCGATGTTGTATTCTATGGTTGTATATATTGGCCTGGTGGGATACGTTTTATATCTCTCCTTAAACAAAGTGCAAATATTGCGAACCGCTGAAGGAAAATTCGAGGAGGCCGTAATCGAATACCTGTTTACAGTGTATCTTTTTCCAATGATAGTAATACCCATTATGTGGTATGAGACACGTAAAATAGCTAATATTCTCAATGGATGGGTCGACTTTGAGGTAATTGAATTCGATAGTAAATGTTTAAGAAATTGGTTAACACATATATCCAAATATAATTATCGTAACAAAAAAGGTACCTTGATAAAACTAAATGCGTCTGTTTATAAATAAAAGTAAAATAATAATTTACTTTAAACAAAACCATAATTTAAATACCAAATTGCCAAAATAATTTGAATATCAAATAAGCTTCATTTCGGGCTTCGCTTTGTTGTTTAGAATTAAACAAATCTTAAAATTATTTGCTAAGAAATAAATAAACAGTACTACGCAACGACGCCCTTAATACAACTTTACTGTTTATAATGTCTGTGTACTTTTAACAATTATTATTTTATTAATTAGAAACAAAACGGAAATAGGTATATTGGTTTATACAGCGTCTTTTTTGCGATATAATCCAATACGTTTTACGTTTTACAAGAACTAATACAATAAAGTTGTATATCGCGGTCTGATAACTATTTGTAGGTACATTTTATTGTTAGGTACGCTGTTTTAAACAATTCATTAAAAGAAAGTGTTATTTACTATTACCTAACTTAACAGAGTGTTCAAAAAATAAATAATACTGACCCTATATAATTTCGTTGCAGTTAGCATACAAAGCGCTCTCAGGAAGGGTCCTACCCATTAAAATGTACAAAAAAGCCTTAGCGATTGCGGCGATTATCCCGATTCTCTCAACCACATCAGTAATCGTCACGCACGTGACGATGGTACACTTTAAAATGATGCAAATATTGCCATATATATTCTTGGAAATTTTAACGTATATTTTGGGAGGATACTGGTACTTACTATGCGAAACATTGAGTGTTTGTGCTAATATTTTAGCTGAAGATTTTCAACAGGTGAGGCAAATCATTCAAAATCATTTTCTTATATCCACTTGGATAATATACAATAGATTATCTATAAGTCAATAATTATAATTATTATAATCGATCTTTTAATCCATAAAGAAATAAAATGAAAACAGTTATATATTCTTATGCTATACTTCAGAACAAATTGTATAGTATTATAAAAACTATTTATTAACATAATAGATTCACATTTCAAAACATCTTTACAATTAAATATTGCATTGGTTGAATTGTATATATTCGTGTCAATATATAGCATGGATCGATTTTATTCGTCCGTATAGGTTAAACTTCCCGTTTTCATTGTAAAAAGGATTATAGATCATACCTTAACTTGAATGACTCGGCAGAAATATTGACTGGCAGTTCCATATTCTATTGTATGACATAAATAGACTTGGTTGAGAATGACCAGCATTTTCGGCTAACACAAAAAAATTGTACAAATATTAAGTGTGAAACAAGTGCTACGAACAAAATATTGCTTCTGATTAACATAGAATAAGGCATAAGAAAACCATTAAAATATCTTTTATTTTTTGAAAGCAAAATTTATCTTACAAGGAAACGTCTTCAAAGGTAAAACTAAGGATAAGAATAAAGCTTTAATAATGACTAAATATTGAACTTTTGCAGGCTCTCCGTCACATCGGGCCGGCGGGGAAGGTGGCTGAGTACCGGGCGCTCTGGCTACGTCTCAGCAAACTGGCCCGGGACACTGGCATTGCCAACTGTTATACTTTCACTTTCATGAATCTTTATCTTTTCCTTATTATCACTCTGTCTATTTACGGATTGCTGAGCCAAATGTCAGAGGGATTCGGCACAAAGGATATCGGCTTAGCTTTAACAGCTTTATGCAGTATATTCTTGCTGTTTTTTATCTGTGACGAAGCGCATTATGCATCTCATAATGTAAGTTAATATTCATAGCTCTATTATGAAACGCCTCGCTTGTATTTTACTAGGCAAAGGAGATTTTCATGTATGACGTCAGAGTTGGAATATATTAGCGTCACACAATCTTTTATCAAATACGTCTAGTCATGTGTTATCCATTGTCCTTTCCTGTTATTCACCCTATTCAAAGATTTCCTTAACAGATGAGTATTAACTTATGTGTTATTTATTTTTGTATTGCGATTTCTTATTTTCTTATTATTCCTCTACCCGTGCCTACTTCGTTGGGTATAATGTTAACAATCTTTTTTTTTATATAGCCTATGACACTCAGCAATAATGTGGCTTTCTTTTGGTGAAAGAATTTTTAAAATCGGTTCAGTAAATCCCGAGATTAACTTTTACAATTTAACAAAGACACAAACTTTACTTCTTACGAGTAACAATAAATTCTTTTTTTCCTCAAATGGGACTGACGCGTTGTTGTAAAATTCAATAGATACGTTTCAACAAATTTACTGCTATTTTGTCAAGTACAAATATAAATATGGAAATAGGACTGATTAATTCTTGTTTCAGGTGCGGACGAATTTTCAAAAGAAATTGCTAATGGTCGAGTTATCGTGGATGAATACAGACGCTCAGACTGAAGTTAATATGTTCCTCCGAGCCACTGAGATGAACCCCTCGCAGATTAGTCTCGGAGGATTCTTCAATGTAAACCGAAACCTTTTTAAATCGGTAAATACTTTTGAGTTTCTTTATAATTAACGATTCCGGTCTTAGTAGTGGAATCGTTCGTACTATATTTTTTATACCTTACTCATTTCCAAAAATATTCAAGTTAAAGAATAAGTTTAATAGTTTTATGATATAGTATGAAATTTTGCTGTTACGTAAAATCTGGATGTACTTAATAATACGTGCTTTTACTTCATTATAACCACTATATAAAAAAAAACTAATACGATTCTTTATTATTCTTACTTATAACTCAATTTTAAATGCAGGACGCAGCTAGTGATATATCAATATAAATTTTATAGAGTTTACGTTAATATTGGGCCAGCGTTTTAATCTTCTTTAAATACGTGTATTTTCGGATGTAAATGACTGATGGATGGGCTTATTGTTTCCTCTATAATTTTACGCGTGGACTTTTTTATTTCGAACATTTATATTTCTATGACAAGAAGAAGTTTAAAACACAACCTACTTGAATATAGCTGAACAACTGTTACCTAATGATTATTTAATTCTATAATCGTGTAAATTGTCTCATTATTTTTAAGTTTAATTTTAATTTAAGGTTTTAATTCCATTCACATATAAAAATGAAAAAGAGAAATACTGTCATTTTCTACATCATTTTCGCCGTATCAGATAAGAAGATTACATAAGCCCATAAAACAATGCTTTATTCCAGCTCCTAGCTACAATGGTGACATATCTCGTAGTATTATTGCAATTCCAAATAAGCATTCCAGACGAGAGTCAAAACTTCAGGGAAGGTTATGAAAGGATGAACACAAGCGGCTCTGTTGTTGAACAAACTGTTACAACAACCATCGCAACAACAGTACTTACTACATTGGCTAAAAAGAAAAAGAAACATTAATTATATGAACTTTTAAGGGTGGTCGTAGTTGTCATAAAACATATTTCATTACGTACTTAAGGTCTTAATTTATAATATTAAAATTAATATCTACATAATTTTTGTCATTAATGTCGCCAAAAAATCCATAGTGAAGCAGGTAGTCTTTGATTTTATCGCAAACTAACAGATGAAGAGACAGACGAGTCGAAAGACTGGTATATATTATATAGCAGTGATTAACTATGTAAGATAAAATGATGTTTCGAATTTCTAATATACGAGTTAGACTGAGTTTACCTAATAATTGTAGTCGCGTTTAGTATAAGCTTATTAATAATCCCACACACGCAGTTATACCTAATATTAAATAAAAAATACAAATGCAAAAAAATGTTCATGACGTCATTATTTATTATTCTTAACTATGAGTTCAATTAAATAAGCTCCCGTAAAACATTTATAATCACGTTTTGTGAATGTGTTTTTTAATTTTATTTGTTTGTAAAGCAAGCTTAGGAATATTTTATCTGATAAAATTAATATTAAAGATATTTAGAACAACGACTGGTCGTTTTGTTTCCTTAATAATGGTAGCGTGTTTTAAACAGTGAACTAAATAATCTAGTTAATAAAGCACGTTAATTTGCAAATAGTCAAGAGATTATCAAAGTTCCTGCAACACGTGAGCGGTAAATCAACCTTATCGCGCACACATACGCTTTGAATGTGTACATGGCTATATTACTGTAATCTAATATTGTTTTTGAATAGCATCCTTATATACTACTTTTGATGATTTTTTCTATTTTATCAGCTGTATCTTACGGTGTTACCCGCGAAATTAAAATAAATTAAATAAATAAACTTAAAGGGATGGATGACTAGGTCCGCGTCGCAAACTTTTACAATGATCTTTAGTACGGAATTCTCTTTCGATATGTCAGACTCCCACTTGGCCGGATAAAACTGTGATTCTAAGTGCATATCACACGAAAGCAGATGAACAGATTTCTATAATATTTCTTTATAATATTCCTTGATGTACGGGGATCGTTCTTAAGCATAGAAAAAAATGGTATTAGGTTACAGGTCGGACCAGCTTGTATTGTATAAAGATGTGTCGTCAAGAAGCCAATTTGTCATATTGTTAGTAATTTTCCAAAAACAGCCAACACCCATTCAAACTGTAAATTATTTTATAAAAAAATGTTTTGTAACGATGATTGCGTTAATATATTTTGTAGTTGATTTTATATACCAAATTTCTAATAAGTATATTATGTACCTACTGATATTATTATAACAATGAAAAAGAATTTAAAATTTCCATATCATAATACGTTCATAAAAACATTATTAAAAAGTCAAAGTACATTTTAAACTTCAGTCTCTATAAAAAGAAATCCCCTAAGGGTGACGCAAGCCTTCTCTGTATACAATTAAACTGTTTTATAGTGACAGCGGATTTTGCTGAGAATTATTAGCATGGCAACTTTTATTATTACGTCACTGAAGGGATCCGATTTATGTCTGACGTCACTGTTGACTGAGGGTGGCATTTTGTTAGCTATTGTTTACGATTATCGGATCTGATATCGTCTATTCTGTTGCCTTGTTTTTATTTATATAAATAAGGTATGTCAATGATATTGTAACTATAAATATTGTCGCTAAATATATATTTTTTATGTATGAGTTTTTATGTATAGGTATGCGAAAGTATGAAGAAACAACTCACCAGATTTTATTACAGAGAAGCACTTAAGATATTGTTCATCATAAAGTACAGTTTCAAATAATTCCTTTACGAGACGCGAATTTCAAATGACGTAATTTTAATATTATTTATGTTAATTTCGTAGATATAACGTATTCATATCATAACAAATGCTATAACAGCGTTAAAACAGTATTACACACACAAAGACGCAAAATGAAGCGGCTTATCTCTCACAACATTGACTCACCGTTCGTTAAAATAATACCAATTTCATTGTCAAACATTCAAGAGCCTGAGGCTCGATACCGACACTTATATCGCGTTACATATTATTTTACAGTATGTTTTTTTAATTAACACTGCGAATAAACAGAAAAAAAATTGAACTGATAATTTATTTTTTAAATTTGATTTTTGAGTGACAGTTTTACAAAGCTGTCACTTAATTTTCTTTAAATGAATTTGAATTTAGAAGTTGCTTTTTGTTTTAATTTTTATTGTAAGTACTGGACACACTGTGCATACAGTTTTTTTTATCTCGAGGGATATCTTTTTTATTTGAAACAAACAGGATATTTAAAAATAAATCGTTTAGAAATATATTCCGTATTAAAGTTAAAATCACAAAACAGATACAAAGTCCCAAATAAGTAGATTTAAAACTTTTATTAAAAGTAATTTCGCTTCGCGTCCAGAAATGCAATTATCATTCCCTTGTTATGTTAAACAATTTTGTTAACCAACGCACGTGTTTTGGGTAGCAATTAAATCATAAACAAGATTAAATTCTGTCAGAGTTTTCTGCGTATTCATTCAGCTTTACTGAAACGGAGACTAGAATTCATTTAAACCTGCAAATTATACGTCGACTTTAAACTTGGAGTTATTTCGCACTTTGCTTCCGTATTTTGTTTTATTTTCAGAATATATGAGGAAATTCTTAGCGGGAAAGCAGGATGTTGTGAGTAAAAGTTTCTAGGAAGATTTTAGAAAGACTTTAACTATGGAATGACTCTCGAATTTAAATTAATTAAAAGGATTAATCCTTTTCATAGAAGAAATTATTAAGAAATGAGTATCATTATTATTATTATTATTAATTATTAAATATTATAAAACAAAGTCGGTTTCCCTCTGTCCTTATGTATGCTTAAATGTTTAAAACTATGCAACCGATTTTCATGCGATGTTTTTATCAGATAGAATGATTCGAGAGGAAGGTTTATATGTATAATACATCCATATTAAATATATGCGTGCGGAGCCAAGGCTGGTCGATCGTATTCTATATATCGTATTGCCTTTCACATTAAGCAATTGTAAGATGATAGATAACATAAGATATCATAGCCTCTACCATAGCGATTGTAATAATTTTCACTAAGAATTCTTAAGGAAATAGAACATATAAATGCGTATAGCGTTAAGGGAATACATTTACGGGACCTATACAAAGGACAGAGAGATTAATGCCCACGAATTTCTTGAACGTTTCATTGTACTCGAAAGGGCATACAAATGGATGCAAAATCTTTTCCTTATAGTAAATACATTAAATATATGGAAATGCAAATTTATTTTTATATTTAAAAATAGTAAAACTTTACCTAATTTTTTAATCGATGTTCAATTGAATTATGAATCAAAGCGACTAAATGGTAATAGAATTTGGTAAATTGGTAATTATGGTTAAAGTGAGTAATTTATAGTAATAACATTTTGATAATCATATTCATAGTATTAGCGCATTTATAATGTCAAGTGCATAAGTAATTATGCATGATAATCATTTTGTAATATTGTAAGTATATAAAACGTTTTACTGATGGATTTTCGTTACTTACTAGTTACTACACCCTACTTACTATTACTACTACTTAGATTACACCCTCGATTATAACATAGGATACTTTTTAGACGTGAAAACGTCTTATAATTCGGTGGAGCCGGTTTCACGACGTTGAAAAAGCATGACTCATGTGGCGTTACATTGCTCTGAGGCATCTTATTTAAGGTAAGAAGAAAGCGAGAGCACGGAACGAGCGACAAAGAAGCACTATCGGCAAAAATTTTCTTAAGAGGTTGTCCTGTTCCACCATCGTCAGTAAATCGACTTCACAGACCGATTATTTACACTTTACAGTATTGTCACGCAAACGGAAAATACTAATAAGACCGTAGGTAAAGACTACTTAATAATAAATACTTTTTATATCAGCATGGATACGAGGAAACTGTTCGGGCAGAACCGTGACTCAGTTTTTTTTATAAACGTATTATAAAAAGCCTAACCATATTTAATAATAGTAGATTAGCATAAAAAGATATACATTCATTTTGCTGTTCATTTCGCTTGATTTATTTTTCTTGAAATAATAAAAGTAAATGAGTATTCATTGTATGCCCACGCATACCTACGCACAAATTTCCAATACTTAAATTAAAAGGACTGGAATTTTTATTTCTCGGATATGTGAATGGTTATAAATTATGCTGACTTAATGTTAACATAATATAGTCACGAATAAATGGAATAGGAGTTTCTTTATAACACAATTCTCAGCTATTTCCTCTATTTGGAATGTGTCAGGAATACTGGTAAACTAGCTAAAATTCCCATATTTATGTGAGGCTACTTGGAATGTGTGATAGTTTAATTTACATGCAGAGTTTGGGTCGGGTCGAATGTTTCTTAAGAAATTATACCGTACCAGATATCGGGATGAAACCACTGTAAGGTCTGCTTGCTTCTTAAGCATAATAATTGGCAATTTTAAGACATTTTCTTCTTATAATCGATTTCACATTATGGTTAGAGAATACGTGGTATTTAAAATTTATTATCTATACTTAATATTTATAATACATTTCTATGAAAATGCATTCAAAAATTTCCAGAACGACTCTATCCAAGGTTTTTTCAACGCATTAGTCATCGTAATAGGCTCCTAAACTAAATTAAAATGAAATGCCTCAAAGCTCAATGTAAAAATCTTTACCTTAATTATTTGTATACAAAATATAATAAATAAAATTATGTCTTGTATTGGTTATACACAGATTATACTAAACAACAGATAAAATAGTTTGAATGTATCCGATTCTTATTACGTTTTGAGGATCAGTTACCAATTTGCAGTTTGGCAACCAGCCTGCATTTTAGATTAAGCTTTTAGCAGAAATAATAGAACCACGTACAGGTTATAACGTGCAAATATACAAGCTATACGATTGGATATGGCAACAATTTTGTACAAATGTCATCGCTGCTTCGCTCCATATCATTCGCATCATGTTTTTTGATGCTACATGAGGCGGATGAGAGCTTCACGCATGACGTTAAGTGACGTTGCCGATAAACATTCACACTCCCCAGAAAAGGAATACTGTTTACTTGGGAAAAGTAAATGCTTACTTATAAGCATAAGTAAGTAAATAAGGGTGTCATAACTAATGAATTTTTATAATAATGAAATTAAGAATTAAGTAGATATTTATATTGACAAATCTTAAGGCACGATAGGTACCACCTTCTACAACTCATAATGATGGGTAAAGAAAACACTCGTTGATAGACGGTAAGTCAGGTAAGTCGTGGTTGCGCTATATCAGGAAATGGACTAGAAAAGCCACAGCAGAACACCTCCTTTGTTGACTCACCGCTTGGCTGGCGACAGTACAAGGAGCTGATGGGAAACCTACAGTAATGGAGTGCCACCTAAAGAAGAAGATGTAGACACTGATAAAACTTTTAGCATGGTGTAATATAGGTTTCGCTACCGTAGTAGTTCGAGTAGGAAATATACATGAACATTCGATCTAACATATTGGCAAGGGGCATACAAATAGTGTAGGTGAAGTTTAAGCACTATCCGAGCGGCTTATAGGGTGCGTATAAATTATCTAGATCGGTGAGTCGGTCTGGTCCCGCGTTATCGTGAGCTAAATTAATCTGCACCCAGGCTTCGTGAGCGACAATTAATGGTTTGCGGATAAACCCGCGCGACCCGGCTTGTGTTTCATGCATAGCTTATACTCAATTTCAATTTGTTATTTAGAAACATTACGTTCTAGTATTCAGTGCGGTTTTAAGTTGGTAGTACCCGTAGAGGCTGTTATTATGATTGAATATTATATAACATAATCGTTATGATTGAATAGATCTTAGAATTATTCTTTTGTTCTTATTTGATAATTTAGACATTAATTGATTGACAAAAAATCGAAGAAATTAATACTGTGTCATGTTAAAAATCGTATTCGATTTTGTTTTTTAGTTATTTAGTTTGTTGGGTCATTCGACTACGTTTTTTTATAAGTGTGATATCTACGAAAGATCTAAGTTTTATCACCAATTTAATATTATGTCTGCCTGTACTCTATACTATAAAGAATAAATATGTGATTGTTTGTTTGTACTAAATATGATGGTAAACTAATGGCTCATCTATACTTCCATACTAATATTATAAATGCGAAAGTAACTCTGTCTGTCTGTCTGTCGTTCCATCACGCTAAAACTAATGAACCGATTTTTACCGGTTATGGTAAACAGATGGTCTAGACCCTGAGATAAAACATAAGCTACTTTTTAACTGGAAAAAAGGGTTATAAAGGGGGAGGGGGTTAAAGTTTATATGAAAGTCCACGCGGACGGAGTCGCGGGCAACAGCTAGTTTTGAATAATTCTTATAGCATTATGAAGCTACAGTATCTCTATGAGACATTGGTTAATATAACTTACACCAAACAACGACGCAAAAGCAAGGCTGTACTTGTTAAATAAATAATTGATTTTGCATGATTGATTTGCGGTAGCTAACTAACTAAAAACTAAAAAGATGCCAATAATCATGAACGCTCCAATTGACTCAATCTCTTTTGAATTGTAAATGCAAGCTGTAACTGATTTACGAGACAGATTCTATTGAAGGCATTCGATAGATACCTAATGTACATATCTAAAAGTTATTTACGTCGCTATAGATTCTAATATAATAAATAATGTATGTTTTATTTTACAATCATAACAAAAACGTTCACGTAAAATGTAATCCGAACTGTACCTATAAGAGGCGACAAACAAACTTAAGAATGTTAATTATAATAATATTATAAAGAAGAAAAAAAAATAAGTTGGCGCGGTTGTAATCTATGGAAACGATTTTGCTAATTAATGTTAAAATAAAACTAATAACACTGGCAACATTGGTATTGTAAAATTGTAAATTCAATTGCATTTGATTTATTTACACAATTACATCAACAGATGTGAAGGGAAAATCTGTACGTTAACAAACAAATTAATGTTATGATTTTTGAAAGCTTTTGTGAAAGCTTTAAATAATACATACTATTAAGCTATAACGATGATAAAATGGTTTACTCTTTCGACGAGAAATTTTTACAAAGACTTGTTTGTCTGTTCGATATGAAAATCATTGTTCATATTTTAAAGCTAGGAGATTTCCAACAGTGACTGATAAGTTTCGACTTATGTTGATCATGACGGTAGAAAAATCTATATACATATCTTTTTTTTATAGTGCAACATATTTTATTTATTTATTTATTTATTTATCCTTTATTACATACACCAAAATCATAAATAACAAAAAGTAAACAAATATAAAGAAGTACATATATGTAAATGGCGGCCTTATCACTAGTCAGTGATTTCTGCCAGGCAATCTCTAATTTACTTTACTTTACTCGACAATACTTGTAAAATAAAGACAAATAGTAAATACCTAATTAGAAAAAATCCGACTATGTATCTAAAAAGAGAACAATAAGAATATTATTAATGGATGCCGACGTAAACTATAGTCCTAACCTAAAAATCTGAAAAAATATCGTTTGCGCGATTCAAACCTGTGTGTGTGTGTGATCGTGAACAATAATAATAGCTTTCAAAGTTATTAATTTTCATCCACATTGTTGAACAGTTTAATTCAATAAATATGTATGCACATTTATTATATTAACGTATAATCCAAC
>DWAJ01001698.1:0-20902 GCA_018238005.1 Eurema mandarina | reverse complement strand
GAAGACAGATTGTGTTTGAGATGGGGGGTAAGAAAAGGTGGTGACATAAGAAAAGGTGGAGGGCACACAGACATACCATCGTGGAAATTTCTCGGGGAGGCGTATGTCAGCGAATAAGGCAATCTGGAAACCGGTCCTAACTTAATAAGATATTATATCTTTATTGTAATAAAATTGTTAAAAAAGCCTATTATTATTATTATTATTATGTTGGACTTCTACTGAGTAAAACCCCACTGTGTTCCTTATTACAATAACGAACCCCATGTTAGAGTCTTGTTTTAACGGTGATCACACCTTTTCTACTGCGCTTACTGGGTTAGAGGATAGATTGAAGTACATATGCAACTGAACCTTATGTAGGTTATCCAAGAAGATTAATATTTAATAACGGACAATAAACATTGGTATTTTAAATTTACCACCATGACCCACGTATCGACATTAAGTGTTTACAATTTACACTTATTTGTGGTAAACGATAGTACCTATTTAATTCTTAGCAGACAAGATAATTTTAAAGAGGTATTTCTGACCCTAGGCAATACATTAACTCCAGGGTTCGACCCAGATTTAAACCCTAGTAACATTCATGTAGCTAACAATAACGTCCCTATAAACACTTCCCGATTAATGAATTAATGAAATAACCTCTAACTAATAATGATTATCGCGTCCGGCGCGAACAAGGAGGCATTGAGACATTCAAACAAACGAAATGATACTTTGTGCGCGTACGTGACCGGGCTGCGCGCGCGCAGGAAACGCGATAACACTAACTGCGATACAATAGAGCTATATTGATCGCCACGGGAAGTGGGAAATGCTCCGCGGTTTATACCTACATACCTTTTTAACCGACTTCCAAAAAAAGGTAGGTTCCTCAATTCGACTTTATATAGGCTATATTGACAGATATAGTTTTACGTGTGCCGATATGAGTGATACTATTTCTGAAACCCACCGGTGTTATTATGAGCACTACGGATGTTCGGTTCAGTCTTCAATGAGACCTAACTACGTAATTTGGACGGACGATACTTTTCTTTTACAAATACATACATACACACAAACATATTTTTCCGGTATGGGGACCGAACCCACGACCCTTCGCGCAGAAAACAGTTCAGCTACCACTGCACTAAGAGGTCATCAAATATAAGTAGTACTTACTAAGATTCTATGATCCTTGCAAATAATATACCAAATACATTCCTCGTATATAGAGGAAAATGGAAATATTTTTTTCCGCGCCTACCTCATAAATCATAAAGCAATAAAAATAACACACACACACATATATACACGTACATATATACGTAAATGACACATTTTCTCACTAAGCGAGTTTTACTTAAGTTTAACAATTAATGTTAACTTAACGACGCCATATTCCGCAACTCTGTAAGGCGTGACTTAAAGACTATTCATTGGTTAATTTCAAGGTTTTTAGTTATCTATGGGCCCATATTATATTATATTTATAAGTAGATAATATTGTACAAATAACATTAAAAAATTTATAGATGTAGGTACATAATTCATTTGGTCTCAACTAACTTAGAAAACTTATTTATTACATTTGTTGAAGTCAAAATCAATTTTACTTTTAGATACTAAACTAATTTAGATACTAAAACCACACAAATAACAAGAAAAAAAAGTTAGATCACAAATAGTTGACATCAAAATTATTATTTGTTACATTACATTACAATATAATTAAACTTAACCTATTAAATATTTTGTAACTGACGGCCTTATCACTAAAAAGTGATTTCTTCCAGGCGACCACTCAAACGTAAAACTTAAACAATATATTTTAAAGAGCGAGACATAAAAGCTACCCACAATAGCTTAACAAACTAGACATCATTAATAACTGTCAAGACGCCACACCCAATGCGCAGACACATTACAATCTGAGCTTCGTCTCTAAACATGGGCCTTATTACCACGCGATAAGGACCACCGTTAGAAGCTCGAAGTTAGTGGACCATGAAGGCGCGCCTTGCAATGATACATGTTATGTATGTTATGTACTAACATTGGGTCTATTTAACTCGTAACAAAATGGCTTACGCGTCCATTTGTAGACTATTAAGAAATATCTTATCATAGATTGCGTTTCGTTCGGTAAGAGGAAGTTCCGAAGGCCCAAAATTTCCCTTCCCGTACTCCTTTTTTCCTTTTTGTAACGAATATATCCTTTTTAACTATTTTAAAGGTCGGCAACGAAGTCGTGAGGCAGTTTTCTTTGCGACTGTTAATGGGCGAGGGAATCCCTTAGTGCTAAAACTAGACTAGATTACTAAAATCCTACTAATATTATTAATGTGAAAGTTTGTTAGAATGTATAAATGTATGTTTGTTATTGTTTCATGCAAAAACAGGTGAACCTATTAAGTTGACATCAGGTATATAAGTAGATAGGGTAACACGCAGGACACTTTATATCCCGGTCTTATTGTCCCGGTAACTAGTAATCACTAAGAGTTTAATTATTTAAATATAAAAAAAAATAATTCCCATCGCAATTGAAAGAAGCCTCAAATATAATATTTTGCATATATACAATTAAGAGATAATTATTTCTATCGGATTAATTATTGTTTTCTTAATAAATCTCAAACGACTGTTAGACATGCGAGGTCTATGCAAATTTCAATTAAAATAGACTTGCCATTGAATTTATTATAGCTTTATATTTAATAATCTAATATTAAATATGATTAATATTTTATTTATTTATCCGTTATAACACCCTTAGTATAGGTACCCCTGCGAAGCCGGGGCTAGCTGCTCGTATGACATACTTGTTAGGTTTTCATTATCTTGTTCATGTTGGTGTTAAAATTATCCTACATAGTAATTAAGGGTGTAACTGTAAGTAAACTTACTTATCAAATTAAAGCTAAATTCATTTAGTAGTTTTTCTGTGAGAGTGGCTAACATCCAAACATCGTACCTAATAGAATTTTTCATATTTAATTTCAATAAGGACTGAACGTAAAACAAATAGGTATTATTACTAGCTGTTGCCCGCTACTCCGTCCGTGTGGACTTTCATATAAACTTTAACCTATAAAGTTTTCATTATTTTTAAGATTCGAGGCGGGGACAAATCCAACGAACCAAAAGCCATGAAAATTGTTCTAGCCGATCTCGAGTTATAAGCGTTGTAATAAACCCGTCTTTGTTTTATAGATATAGATTATACATACATTGAATTGTATAAATCTATTGTAATTTATTATAAGCAATTAAATGGTCATTACTTATGACTCATTAGTGTGCATTTTACTCGCAATCTCAGGATTCTTTGATAAATTATTCGAGAATCTATTAATTTAATAACGATAATTGATAAACTGCGAACAATTAGCACCTTTGTCTTTGTATAAATCGGTATGATTTACACGTGAATGGGAAGCCATTTTGATTTTTCACAGAACAATGCATGTAGCTATTAAGTTATATTGAAAAACATAACGCCACATTCGGCGATAGGGATAAGAAAGAGACGTGTAGCTGTGTTTAGCTTTATATAGTGTTTTCTCTTTCACACGTGAAACGACACATTTCAAGTACCAGGTAGACTATTTGTCAAATTTGCTAAGACCTTTCTAGTCTTAAGACACGCTGACTGTCATAGCAACGGTTTCTTCAGAGAAGAATCAACAAGAAACTTTAATAACTCTTAAAATATCTAACATATCATTCGCTACAATAAAGTTATATTAATTAAGAAAATATTAAGCGTCCATAAAAGCTAGTTTCAAACTCCGTAACTCTAACCCCAGTTAAACTAGACCTGGCATACTCCCATAGTTATTTATAACGTCATAAATATGCACTATCCAGTATAATGAACACATAAACGCGGATAGAGGAATACACATTAAGATATAGCGGCTATAAAACTGATATAAACTTAAGTTTGAGCTGAGCCGGTTGACGGAGCCAATGAAAAGTTTTTATTGTGTCGTCAATGCCACTGCGCTGCATATTTCTTGTTATTTCGTGAAAAGCTGGCCGACTTGCTGGCTGATTAAAAAGTTTTAAAACTATAACCCGACTACGTGATAATGGTAGGCTACTCATTTTAATCTGTGGAATATGTTGTATTAATTATTGGATCTTCAACTTGACAACATTTTTAGTCTAGTCAGTAGTCCTTTGTAGAAGCCACTGAATATCAGTATTGGTGCTGTTAAATGTTAACATTCCAGTATATGCTGAGTGGTAACACTGTTGCTGATCAACACTGCGTTCTTTTGTTTTTCTATTTTAATTTATATATTGTTTAACTGTAAGTATTTTACAAATATAATCAATCAAGAGATAAACATCAGCAGTGCGATTCAGAACTTGTAATAAAAATACTACTATTTTTTTTATTTATATATGTTTTAAATAAATAAATGAATAATATAATAAATATTTTTCAGGAAATTTATACATAGCGGCATCTAGTTCCAAGCTAAGCCGAAGCTTGTGTTATGGCAACTAGATAACGGAATAAATTACATACACATACTTTTCTTTTGTAAATACATACATACAATACAAAGCAACACCCAGACCCCAGAAAAATACAAATGTAAATTACAAATACATTTTTCCGGCGTAGGAATCGAAACCACGACCCTTCGCGCAGAACGCAGTTTTGTTACCACTGCGCCAAGCGGTCGTATTTTTAACTAGCTGGTTTTGAAATGATTAAAAAAGTTTTAGTTTTAAAGAAGTGTCTACATAAATGATAGGAAAAAGTCATACAAGTAATTGACACCGTAGATGTAATTTAGTCAAATGTAAATAAACATTATAATAAACCTTTTGAATATATAAATAACATTGACAATGCCTTACCTAACTACAAATCATGATACACATATATTATTTATACAAATAGGGTAACCTTTTAAAAACAACATTCAATTGTTTGAAAAAAATAAATAGAATCGACAAGAAATCTAGGAAACTCAGGATATTTACAAATACGGAGACGTTCTTCGAAATGGATTCTAAATATTTAGAATGAAAACAATTAATGCTGTCACGGCTTACCTAATGTGGGAAGTCATACCATTATAATTGTGTAAAATGTATGCATTCCGATCTCATTACCCCATTATTACTATGTGAAAACATTTCTATTCTATCACTTCTAGCTAAACATTCGCTTTATACATTAACCGACTGGACAAAGGTGTGTAATTGTTTTTATGATCATTATCGCGCTACATAAGGTATCCTATTTAGTCAAGTTGAACAAATTGGTAGTAATTTTAATATATTGGTAAATATTGTTTTTTATTTACAGGACAGAAAATTAAATATATAAATAATTTTTGAGGTAAAAGTTATGTAATACCCCAACACATTTTGTAGGTAAATAGTTTTAAAAGTTATAAACGTTTTGAAAGTCATAAAGTCGAAGTAAAGTCGGCTGATGCTGAAAGCAAGATACCACCTCCGCACTATAACAGTCCTGGCAAATGAGTTGACGGCCTTTTAAAAAGGGAGATCCAAATTTGTGAAAAAAGGAAAAAAATTATAGCATAGCAGTATTTTACGCAAAGACATATCTACTAAGATGGATTGTTGATTATTGCTCTATACCTCTTACACCCAAAAGAGGAACTTAGCCGTCGCAATACGTACACTAATTTAAAAATATAAGCCAAATGCAATTCACGGCGCGTAAGATCCATATAAATGCTAAATGTATTGGGTCATTATGCAAATGTTTCTATGAAACTTTTCGATCCGTTTCCGACGATCCATAGAACACCTGTGCGTTTGCCTTCCTGCTACTTATGAGCAATATACAGAACGCCTTGTTGAATAAGTATAGCATATTAATTTATGATACTGTCTGTCTGCGTGTCTGTTACTATGTCTATGATGAGATTATTGTTTATAAATGAATATTAGGAGAAGAAATTTCAAGAAGCTGGTCACTAGTAACCTGAGTCAGAATAATGCCGACCTTTGGAGGGTTCAAGGATTTTATTTACTTTAATCTAAATAAATATCTTTCGATATGTAGATAAATTTGTCAAACGAGCTTGTTGGAAGTTATTATCATAATTACCGGGAGATTGAGGAAGTTTAAAGCAGCAAGAGTTTAAGCTTAAATTAAATCTTTTCTGGTCTTTAATCTGCAAATTTCAAATACGTCTTTAAAATAAAATATTACCTAGGTGTATAAATAAGTGTCGTAAAAAGAGATAAAATTATCATTTAATCATATCATTATTAATTTTTCAAACAGGTAATATCAATACAACTAGTAAAATAAGTGTTAAGATGTTTATTAATTGACTGTACATTTACGTACTTTTGTTTTTATGAAACTATCGAATTTAGCTCCGGATATATTAGCTACGATCGTATTAGACAATGCTCTAGTGTAATCGTATACATACATCCACATCCGTGGATTCGCTCGTGATCTGAAATCTAATTTTTAATTTTGCATTTTGAAGAATCGATCTCATTTTATTTAGCATTCTTATAGTTATCGGAACTAAGTGTTAATACGTTGACAGAATAATAATGTTTTAAAAGAACAACAAATATTTATTTAATACTATCTACAGCAAACAATTTTCGCATTTTTAGGAAGTACAGATAGGTACATTACTTTCGAGTATATTAGGAGTTGACGTCGGTGGGGATAATGTCTGAAGTCTGAACATAATACTAATAATACCTTTACTTTAAAAACACATAGTTAAAATTACTTTAAGAGATTATTAGATACTTTGCTTCATCGGAGGACCCTATTAATTTATTAACCTGGTTATTAACTAATTATAGGTACATACCGTACAATAAAATCCAACTAACTTATGTCCAAATAAACGCGAATCAAATTTAAGTACGACTCAAATAAATTAACTTTAATAGTTTACAACACTTATATTTTATTAAGCTGGCTTTGAGACGTACAGTTTATGAAATAGCGATGTAGTATTCCGCTGTAATACACATTTTTTTAAATAGAAATGTTAAAACATGAATCGTGTTTTTTTGGAAAAAACAAACAATTACTATAAGAACAAACATAAGTATTAGGTTTCTTTATTGCGAAGGTGACCGCTGCCTTAAAACCGAACACAGTGGATTTAATCTGTACAAATCCTACACAACCCATGGCCTAGGGTATGTTTGTATATCCTTAGCCATGGCCTGTATTATATATATTCTATGAGAATTATTAATCTACTAGCAACCAGACCGGATTGGCACGTATATATCATACTATAATATAAATTATAACCATCCTCTCGAATCACTATGTATTAAAACCGCATCAAAATCGGTTGCGTAGTTTTAAAGACCTAAGCATATAGGGACAGACATCGGAAAGCAACTTTTTTTATACTATGTAGTGATTACTGCCCTATATTCTGTTGGAAAGATGTTATAACATAAAAAAGAAACGTGTAATTGTCCTAAATAAAATTCCTTAATTATGGCAATCGGATTCAATGTAAGTTCTTGCGGCCGGCGCCTCGCGCGGTTATAAGGTTTCGTCTACCAATTGATTCTAATTTCTATCATTTACATCTTTGCTTACCGATGTTTATACTTAGACTAAAACTAGCCCCCTGCCCCGGCTTCGCGTCTATATATATAGCTTCTATTATACATATAAACCTTCCTCTTGAATCAATCTATCTATTAAAAAAAACCGCATGAGAATCTGTTGCGTAGTTTGAAATATTAAATCATATATAGGAATACTAGCCGTTTCCCGCGGCTTCAACCGCGTAATACCAATTACCGGGGCAATACCGGGATGAAAGCTATCCTATCTTTTAAATTGGATCAAACTGCAAATGGTGTGCGAATTTTATTATAATCGGTTAAGTGGTTTAGGAGTCCATTGAGGACAAACATTGTGACACGAGATTTATATTTATTTATATTATATATATTAAGATAGGGAGAGAGAAAACGACTTTGTTCTATTCTATGTAGTGATGAGGTAATGTTTATTAAACTGTAAAGGTTAGTCCATGATTATGAAGTATGAACCGATTATTATACTATTTTATCAAAGAAAGACATCTTTTAACTTAAAATCTTATTACTATGAAATATGTATTTTGGGTATTTTTATGAGCCACTGTAAATCAGCGTTGGTATGTACCCAATTTGCAGCTTCAACATATTCTACGGGGTATTGCATAACATTGAGAAAGCTAAGCAGTCTTAAGTACATAATAAATATTATAATATTAAACTTTTATTATAGGTTACTATCATTTAAATTCTAAAAGGCCGATACACCTATTTAAATTCAAAATTTTATACTTTATAGTACAATAATTTTACACAACATCATTAAACTGTAATCGCCTTAAAATTTCTTACTAGCTAGCTACTTCTATGCGAAAACATTCCCTCGCAAAACGCTGCACTTTTATTGTTTTCCGTCGGCAAAATTAAAGCATTATTATAAAAAATAGCCAAGTGCGAGTCGGATGCGCGCACAAAGGGTTTCGTGTTAATTATAACAGTAGTAGTATATTAGTACTAGCTGACCCGTCCCCACTTCGTTGGGCATAATGCTAATTATCCTTTTTGGTTTTTTATATAACCTACTAGCTGTTGCCCGCGACTCCGTCCGCGTTTACTTTTATAAAAAAATTATTCCCTGGAAACTGGATAAAAAATATCCTATGTCCTTCTCCTGGTTCTAAGTTACATCCCCACCAATTTTCAGCCAAATCAGTTGAACCGTTATCGAGTTATAAATGGTGTAACTAACACGACTTTCTTTTATATACATATATATATACACTCAATCAGCAAGACAATCAGCAATAATGTTGCTTTCTATTGGTGAAAGATTTTTTAAAATCGATTCAGTAAATCCCCTTACAATTTAATAAACGCATAAATTTTACGATATTAGTATAGAAGTATAGATAATAATGTTGTCATATTTTTTTATAATAACATATTTCAAGCGTTATCGTTATAAAGATCGACATCGAGCCAAAAAATCTAATAGTATGCTTTTATTGTTCTTTTAATATGTTGTTATAGCAATACATCATCTGTAAATATTTCAACTATCTGACTATCACGATTCAAGAGATACAGCCTGATGACAAACGGACGGACGAACTGCGGAGTCTTAGTAACAGGGTTCTACTTTTTACCCGTTGTGTATGGAACCCTGACAACCATGCAAAACAGTCAGTCGTAAAATATTGTTGGCAATCGTAAAACGAGTGTCCCATTAAAAGTCGCCAAGCAAAATCTGCCGAGTCATTAAAGCTTATCGATAAAGATTACTTTGATATGAATCGTTAGCGATAAACGCCAGTTTGAAGATGTTTGTTACTCTTTCGCGTAATAACTACTGTATGTACGTACGTAGCTTACTACGTAACAACTGATTTTGTTGAAGTTTCGTAAGCAAATAGATAACACCTGGTTTTATTGTAGTGAGTACCTTTTTTTAATAAGGAGATGCTCATGCATACCTGCAGCATTCGGGGTTGGACTGTAGTATAGTATATGTCGGTCTATTAGCGACTAGAATCTTATTTTATTCCGCAAAACCGCAAAATGTTAGGTTCGAGGGTACTCTTGTACTCTTCAACCCCGTCAGCGAGTTAGATTATTAGTTAGATTAGACACTTTTTTGTGAGGAAAAAATCTCCTTTCGGATACCCGATGGAAAAAAAGATAAATAAAGAATATGTACTTTATTTCGATATTACAACAGATACGTATAATTGAAAATTAAAAACTCATTATCGACAATAATCTTTTAAGATTTCGCATCATCAAACGAATATTCAATTCGAAGCTCTTAATTTTATAAGGCTTATCGTAAAATAATTGCAATAAAACTCCACACCTGCCCCACGTTACACGGAAATCGTTAAATGTAGTATTTAAAAAAGTTCTTACTCTTGAGTTTATTTTTTATCTTGCAACCTTTGTTTCATGATACTGTCATTGCAATTTTTTATGACTGGTAAGTTATAATACGCTATAGTACCTAGTGGTCTTGTGTGGCCGCTAATAAAACGGCGAGTTCTGAATCACGCTTATGAAATGTTACTTTCAAAGAAAATTACTTTCTATTTCTAAAAGATTAATCAAAATTGCTTCATTCTAATAAGCAACAAAATTAAAAGTAATTAGCTCTACGTCCTTCTAATATACCGATACAAGTAGGCACACATATATATTTAGAAAAAAATATGTTTCTGTTTAGGAAATATGTATTTAGATATATGCATTGGTGATATTTTCAGAACAAAATTATCAATAACTAACCACGGAACGCAGTTAGTTGTTAATGATACTTATTTCTTAACTAACATCGTCTTAGTTCCCGTAGTAATATTCACATATTCACATCCGGTATCCCATGTTTTAATCCTAAGGCCTAATTCATCATTCGCGATAGACTGCTCGTGTTGTTCTCACGAGTCCGTCCGTGTGTGTGCGGAGGAACACCGGTGGGCCTTAGACTTTAGTCGGTAGTGGCACCATTCCGTGCGAGTCCGACATAACCTCCTTCTCCCTCGAGGAGGACGTGGTATACGTACTCGTAGCATTCCCATTGATAAAAAAGACCCTTTTCGAACAGAATTACAAACTTCATTCATTTAGTAGTCTAATGTCGAAATACTGAAACGCTATTTTCTTATACCAAAAAAGAACGACATATTTTTTTCATTCCAAAACAATTTTGGAATGAAAATGCGACCATATATGAATGAATGAGCATGAAATAGTCGGACATTTTTAGATATGAATTCTTGAATGAACCCAAAAAAGAAAATTCGTCGAGTGGTTCCATTTTGCACAAATGCAGTCAATTTAAGCACTGAGTTGTGCTTCGGACCGATTTGACAGTTCACCATACAAATCTGTCAAAATTACACTTGAGGCGTGCTTAAGTTGGATTTGCGTATGAATATTTGGCCAAAAGAGTACCAAACAAATATCTTCACTAACTTTCACGTGTATACTATTCGTAGAATAATATAGCAGTAGAGTAATAAGTATATATATCCACGTTTTACTAGATTTATCTAGTTGGCGTTTGTTCATGTGTAGACAAGTGCCCGATAATAGTCACACGATACACGTTCCTATGATTTACTTAGAGAATATTGTATGCACTGTTTGCTTTAGTCATTATAAAACACCTACTACAAACTTCGGATTAATTAGAAAAAATAATTTTGTATGCTATTCACGAAAATGAAAAACTTTCCAAAATTCCAAAATTATCTAAAACAATCTTTAGTTCATTCATAAATAATATAAAGCGTGTAGATTTATATTATCATATTATATATCATTTTTTAATTCTCTTTTGAGTCTCTGGACTTTTAACCGACTTAAAAAAAGGTGGTGGTTTCTCAATTTAACCGTATATGCTTTTTATCTATTGTTTTTTTTATTTACTTTCAGCTGTTCTTTTTATAATATGGCCTGATAAAAATTGACAAAAAAAGTGAACAATACCGCCTTTTTTCAGATCCTCGGATTTTTACTTCAAAAAACTTAGTAAAGTATTCACTGTATTAGTTCGTTTGATCCGGTTCAATGTAATTATATGTAGTTCAGACACGTGTGATACTGATACTCGTACATAATCATTGACAAGTGGACGGTATCTTTGCAGCACTTCCTATGTGATTGTATCATTATGACGGCGAACAGCGGATTATAGTAAAGAATTTGTATGACTCACAACTAGTCAAATGAACATTAGTTTTCACACGTACTCATGTATAGTTCATCCTACTAAACTTTAAATAGTATAAAGTCCCTTTTTCTGTCCGTCCCTATGTATGTTTAAATCTTTTAAGCATAACTAGCTGACCCGGGAACTTTGTTCCGCCTCAATGGCTATACATAAACAGATATGTTTTTTCCATTGAACAAAAAAATTAATTACCTAGCTACCTAGTATCTTGTCCGTCTCCTGGCTCTAAGCTACGTCCCTATAAATTTTCACCCAAACCTGTTCTGCCGTTCTTGAGTTATAAGTGGTGTAACTAACACAACTTTCTTTTATACATATAGATAATGCAACCAATTTTCATGAGGTTTTTTTATCGTATAGTGGATCAAGAGGAAGGTTTATGTGTATAAAACATGCGTTAATGATGGTAAGACCGCATGCCGATTATATCCTTGTATTTTTAATAGATAATAACTAGCTGACCCGTGCCCACTTCGTTGTGCATAATGTTAATAATCCTTTTCGGTCTTTCTGTTTTCGGTGAAAGAATTTTTAAAATCGGTTCAGTAGATCCCGAGATTATCACTTACAATTTAACAAACATACAAACTTTACTTCTTTATAATATTAGTATAGATTAAATGATGATCGTGCAAGCCTCTGTTGGGATCGGTCTGTCATTGCGGACAGGACTATTACCAATAAGCTTTCTGATATCGTGTTGTCAGTGCATGAACACTGCTTGGCGTTTTAATCGATATCACGATAATATAATATCACCACCCCGCATGACCATTTTTTCTACTAATATTATTTCTCTTAAGGAAATGTTCCACGTATAGACACAGTCTAAAAGGAAAACTACTGGACAAAAACTTCTTGTGTCAAAATCATTTAATTTCTCTTTCGAGTTACACATATTCTTACATCCAGCTTAGTAAAGTCGTGCGCGCCTAATAGCCCTTGTTACGACCCGTTACGTGACCTGGGCATAGTTCAATCTAGACTATTATTCACTAGAACTAAAACCTTTAAAACAAACGAAGAATACAATTACATTTTTATTAGCATTTCTCTTAAATTTTGTAGAAACGTCAATTTTTCTTTGTAATAGCTGTTCAAAGGGCAAAAAGGAAAGAAAAGATCATTAAAATTAGTAAACTTGTTCCCGAGCTATACAAAACCATATCAACATACAAATAAAGCAATCCAACTACCACAGTACTGAACGCGATACATTCTCGACATATGTAAAAAGTTAATTCTTGAATTTTAATTATTGACCAACTTGTTACGAATGCATACCGCGATATCGTTTTAATTAATTTTTTATAGCCGCTTTCCTAATTAGCAGGACACGAGAGTACAGTGGAGCAGTCACAGCAAATTATGTATGACCAAGCTCTGATTGATTAACACACATTGATTATACTATCAAAGTATAACGGTGATTAAAATGTTGGTGGTTGAACTGGTATTTAAGGTGAAAAAGGTGGATACAATAAAAAGTTTAAAATTTGAAAGAAGAGCATAGAAATGAAATGATCTTTATTCTCATCATCCTAGTTATATTGTTTTATACTTTTTTACTTTGGTATTGACATGGGAACGTCAACTACTTTAACGCTAGGAGATTCTATAATGCTGATTACCAAAAATTTTTCACCAATTAAAATATTTTTTAATTTCTTGCTTATGTACCGCTAAAATTTTAAAAGAAGCAATGTATAATCTCTAATAAGTCTCAAATTCATAATTATATTATCAAATCAAAATTCATCGAACCTCATACATCGATGGAAATACAATCTAGAATATTTTAGGTCAATCTAGAATACACGGGGTCTTTGAGAGACCCCCAGTAACAATTAGTTCAAATGTTAATTTTAACTGGCAAACTCAGATGCCCTTAAATCTAGATGTAGTATAGAACAAAGATAGCCTAGTTTACAATGCACTGTGTTGCTAAGATATAAATGTAATCTCTTGTTGAATTTATGAGACGGTAATAGTTATTAATTGTGCAGATTAGATATAGGGATCGCTTCTTTGTCTGTAGTTCAATGAATTTACAATTTACGTATTATTTCACTGTTCGTGGAACTTGTAGGTTATGTTCAAAAGATTAAAGTATTGGGAATTCTAATTAGTAACTCTTAATAAAAATATAGTGAAGACACGAGGTAAAAAATTCGAAGAGAATCTATAGGTGTCTAAATCCAAAACTCCCGGAAAATTTTCCAAGTAAAAACACTAAATGACTATCTACTAACAGTCTTCATAAATGTATCTATGGATATATAAAACACTATATCTATATCTTCTAATAAAACGTCCGCATTTTCGAAGTTCACGCGTGTCTATTTACAATGCAAGGGCGGCGACCGAATTTGATGAAATTGGCGAAACTCAATTACCGTCAAATAGGTTACCAGGTGTGGGTCAGTGATTGTGGAGGGACCTCGGGGCGCCGCGGGCACCAACTCAAATTGACTTCATAATGCACTCCCGACTTGACTTGCTACATGTTGATAAGAATTCCTATAGAGCAATGTTAACCGACGAAATTTAAATGTCGATTTTTTATCTTTACTAAATTTGAAATGAAAACTCTCTTAGGTGTGAAAGAGTCAGATAGATCTTGTCTTTTTGTTACTTTCATATCTATGAACTTTTATTAAATAATAGTATAGCAAGCCACATGATTGAAAAAACATTCGTGGAACTTAACATCTCTAGAGTGATTTGTCGACCTTTTAAGATGAATAAAGTTCTCTTCTTGAAGCACCTCAAGTCTTATTGGGAATACTGCGTAAGAGAGTTAAATTCATTATTCTATCCTAAATCCATTCGCATTTAATATTGCCTATGATATTATCGAATAGTATGAATTCGTTTTGATAAAGGAATTTTCATAATCAGTTTACATTCAATAACTGTTTTGGAAGGTGTCTATATTATACTAGTCTTCCATGCCAAGCAATGTATATGCAGTTTTATAAATATATTTGCGAAAAACTAGCTGAACTATTTGAAATGACGGTTGAGGTGGATGAGGTGGTGGCCTTGTCTTTTTTAAAAATATATATTATTTAAACAATGAAATTACTGTTTTTCGATATCGAATATTTTATCGAACGTACACTTCTAATAAGGAAGTTGAATTTGCAGGTGTAAACTATTAATAAAATTAACATTTATCTATTTAAAGTAACGGGACATTTTACACTTGATGTATGTTTGTAAAATACGAATACAATATCACGAACGACATATTATATCACTTTAATAGGCAATCATAGGATACCCATAGACCTCGGGGAAAGAACCATAGGTTATGTCAGAATTGAACCGACAAAAACCCCACTGTGTTCCGTCTTACCGCATGGGGTAGCCCGTAGGGGTCACGGGCACCTTCGAGACTCTTCCGCGAGGCATTGCTCGGTACCCTAAGGTCATGTTGATCCAAATCATTAAGGAACCCAGCTCGTGTGCTTCGCGTTACACCTGGTTTTTAATAAATAAATAACCTAAGTTTGCTTTTCAACGACTTTGTCACGAACAAGACAACAGGGAACTAAATCCAACAATAACAAGATGTAAGCGGGCGCGTTTATATAGACTTCTATACTGATATACAATATTATTTATCAAAAGTAGCATTATTGGTCATAAGTTGTGTAGATGCGTAAAGAAATGTATACTGTAATTAAGTTTAGAATAATTATAAAAATAAATGTACTATAGTATTAAAAACCATTCTGTACTAATAGTAAAATAGTAAATAAATAAATTAATAGTCTGTGCTTAGCATTATAGCTTGTCTGTGGTAGGTACTTTCAAATCATTTGATAAAGGTTTCCATATTTGTTGATCTTTGACTAAACTCGATTTTAAGTTTGAACAAATAAGCCATTACAAATTTATTTTGTTGTTATGTACCATCACTGTGTTATTATTTAACATCGTCGTAATAATTAATCATCACCATAATAATAATAATACAATTATCTCTTCTTAATGATAGTAAATATATATCTAAACATCTTTACATAAAACTCTTATTACCTCTACCTTTGCTACGCTGAAACCTATCCTAGGTTAAACCTCTGTTATTCCAAACCCTTACAAACCAATACAATAGATTCAAAAACTCAAAAGCCCTAACATCGCAACCGTCCTTACCTTAGAACGCCGGACGCCACGCCAGAACTCAGAATGTCAGAATGCAATCAACAAACAGCGACCATTCCTGGAAGCACGTTATGTCTAACCCGTCAAGCGAATCGTCAATGCTAAATCGTAATATATTGGACAATCCGCAATTATCATAATTCCTCCTCATTTACGAGCTAGGCCCTCCACTGACATGTATCTGATCATTCTCGTCGTAAAACTAAGCTGAAGCTATAAACGAGGTTTTATTCGCTATACGTGTAATTATTTGTTGTTTGTTTTCGGTATTTTTATGCTCGGTAGGCTTTTACGAGCGTCTGAGTGTCGTGGTTAAGGTTGCGAGCAGACTAGTCGGTGTCGCGACGCTACCGAATAACGTATAATTCTTAGCTAAGGGAGAAATGTTACCAGTTCCAAAATATATAATCCAAATCCCTTCTTTAATTGAATCTATAAATCCTGGCTACAAACAATACCTACAAACTATATTCTTTATTTTAATCTTATACAATAAAGTTTGTCGAGTTTCTTTTGAACTACTTTCTTAACAATAATTCCACAAAGCCTTTTAATATGTGCAATGGGTAATTCATAAAGGTACCTTAAAAATCGAGCCACAAATAAAACCACAACACACCAGTTTACAGCTTAAGGAAATCACGAATCTTATTTCATTATTACTTATGTATAAAATCCAACTAATAAAATGTTTCATTGCGATAGAGATCGGATATGTGTGCTGCAACCTTTAGGGATATTTAACGAGGCTCAGTAGTGAAGAGGCTCACGACAAATTGCCCTTAAGGCTATTGAACTTAATCTATGTACAAATAGCACAAGACAAACGCATCTACTAAGTTGTTTGAAGAGCGATTTTGTTAATATATAAATGAATTGTATAGTCATTAGTAAAATGTATTGTTCTTTAAACGGCGGGGCTTTTTAAATTGGACGGATTTTTACAATCTTTCGTTTTTATTTATTTTTTGAGTTTTTCAAATTGAGTCTATACTACGTAACTGTCTCTAATTATATATTCTACTATAACTTTAAGAGTTAGTTTTTTAAGGTGAAAGAGTTAATCTACTAAATTGAGTTAGAAATTAATTTAAGTGATATAATTTGAAATTACCCATGAAAAACGATGTTAAAAAAATGTTACCCTATTCTTAGAATGAATTTACCGTTTTGTCCTATAGTAATAAAATAAAATAAAAATATTTTAATAGTAACTAAATTTCATCACCTACCCTTCCATTCTCTTGTATTACTACTAATGTTTTATTTTTGGGTTGCCTGGAAGAAATCACTTCAAGTGATAAGGTAAATTACAAGTTATTTCTTTTATTTGTCTATTTGTTACTCTTCCTTTGTTGTAATAAAGGGTAAAATAAATAAATAAATTAAAATATTTTTACGCCCGTTATTTACTTAACAAATTTATCTATCGTCAAAATTTAACTAAAGTGTTTGACTCGGCTTATTTATTTTGATACCGAACAAACATGTAAATACGAAATTTACATATGTTTAATATGTTATCAATATATCAATTTAAATAACATTGAGTTAACAAGATAACTGGATTTTTAAAATATATATTTTGGTTGCATTTTAATTTATACACAGAAAAATGTTTAATACCACTTACTGAGTTTTAGATATTAAGTTACTCTAATAAAGAATCGGAACAAACATCAGTTCACTGTATAGTTGTCTAAACACAAACAAAAAAGTTTTTATTTTTATTTCAAGTCACGCAAAACTAGTCAAAACGTCGATTGTGTTCAGCTTAGAGCTTTAGGCTCTTTTCGACCTGACAATACCTATTACCCTTTAGCTTAGATAAGCTATAACTTTCTAGAATTATTCATCATTTCAAACTATTAAAATTACACAAGAAATATACTCAAAACTTTAATATTTTTAATACATATTTAACTGCGAAATAAGACAATAATATATATTTTATTTTTCCGCCGCTTCGCTTCAAAACCTAAACTCACCTGTCTTAAGCATTCCTTTTTATACAATTTAAGCTCATAGGATGTTGTTGCAGATAATTAAAGTTTTATGCTTATCTATAAAACTTTTCTAATAAATTTCCTTCGGTAATTACCGGAAATCAATTGGATATGATCATTATTATTTTCATTCATTTACTTACTTAATACGATACTAGACATGCCCCTCTGTTTTCCCCCATGGTCCCAGTTCCCGGGACAATATCGAGATAGAATCTAGGATCTAATCTTGTCTAGCATGTCGAATTTTAACAAAATACATTGAGCATTTTTTGCGTTAAAGAGAAAATAAAATCCAAACATACATACTCACCAACTTTCACATTTATAATAGTAGGAAGATTATATGAGTCGTATATCAATATTAACTTAAAGTTTATTAAGTTTTATAGCGTAAGTAGTGTTTGTTTTTTACTTATGACTTTTTGACTTACTATTTTGTAGCGAAAACTTTGTGGTTAAACTGTTTTGGAAAGTCCTTTTTATCAATTGAAAACAAAATTTATTATGTTAATTTCTGAATCGCGCTTTTAAAATGCTTAAAGCCAAATATATATTTGGCTGACGATCACCTACAAGGATTGAGCAAGCGGTTTTCCGGTCGAAAATCCTGCTTCTCATTCAATGAAAGGAAATACTTCCAATCCAAAACTAAAGACAAAAGAATACCGTTACATATATAAGAAAATACACTCTTAAATAAAAATTAATAATTTTAAGTATAATATATCAACTTAAAAAAATACCCAAAAATTTTAGATCAAGTAACGTTAAAAGATTCACGAAAAACTAAAACCTACAGCCTAAATATGAAGCCCATCTGCACACAACATATGACATACTACAGTAACAAAACCGTATCCCTTTACGAAACGCAGACCTAGCACGTCCACTGCGGCTTATATTAAACATTTCATACGCGCAGCGCTTGCATAAAACGCAATGTAAAACAAACAAAAAAAAATACACGACGCGTCGCGCAGAAGTAACAAATCAAACCAAATATATTGGTTATAAAATTGCAACAAGTATACGAAATGGACTCGCTTTGAATGTGTATCTCCACTTCGGTTTATGAGCTATAAACGTGCTTTTACGATCGCAGGATAATACCATCCAGCTAAAAGGGTTCCGAGGTATCCTACGTACATACATACACATCGCGAACTAATTAAACGAATCCATACGCGTTCTAAAGGTTAGTCTATTGTGGGATACATCATACAGTCAGACAGTAAAGTTACTTTAACTACATATTTGAATACGGGTCGTTATTTTGTTAGCGGAACAAAATTGTATATTATATCTATTATAAAAACGTGCTGCTAACACCTTCATATATAAGTATATATATAATAGAGTTTTGGCTTCATTATCAAAGGTCTATCAGTCTATGTGTTATACGTCTATACATAACATAGAAACTATTTAAACATTGTAGTCTATGAAAACAATAACCGACTTTTATAAGTCGTTTATAGGATTTGTATATTATGTTAAAGGAAATTAAATTTGCGGGTCACGGACAAAAGGGTTATCTGCGTAATCCGATGAGTGACCCCTCTGCCACTTAACAATAACTGTCCTTGCAGACGCTCATATGAAACGGGCACGCGTTTTTATATCGTAGTATCCTATGTTTTAATCCAGGGTATCATCTATCCACATAACAAATTTCAACTAAATCGGTCCAGTCGTTTTGCCATAAAGGAAGATAAACCCAGACAGTCGGACTCACTTTCTCATTTAAAATATTAGTATGGATATTTCTAGTCATTAAGAACTTGGTCCAAAGCAAAATGTCTTTGTATTTTTTAAGTCTTTTTTCATTTTATTTCAGTAACTTTATTCACTCAAACAAACTGAAACCGCTCATTGAATGCCCTTTGATTCGTTTTATTGTTCATAATAACATTCCATTCCACAATTAACTCATTGCTTTAATGTCCCGATGATCTTTGATATTGCCGTGTATAAGATGCAAAATTGTCTTTTACGATTGCATTGCAAGAGCTTTTATGGTTATTATAATGGTTCATACTGGTTACATAGGTACGGACGGACGGTAATAAGTACCTACTAAATAGTTACATTAAAAATTAAAGGGATACTTTCTGAATTCTTCTAATTCTCTTAATAATTTGAATATTTCGTCAGGACTTAATATATATAGGAAAAATATATTTAAACGGACATAACGTGGTTAAGACTAGAAGACAACTAGTTTAATATAAAGGTCTAAATATAACTTGATTTAACGAAACATAGATTTTCAATTTAGATATGTCTTATCAGAATATACTATCAGATATATTTTTATGTACCTATTGTAAAATATCTGAACGAATTGTGTCGGTGCCGCATGTGTGTCATGATTTGGATGAAACAGGCTCCTGAAAAACAGTCTTTACTATCTTGGGGGCCTGGGCAAATTATTTTGTAAATCACCTTATTATGGAAATAAATTATTATTAAAAAAAAAAGAAGTGTTGACAATATCAGCTGTTTAGGCTCATTTATTAAGGCGAGGGCCCGTCGGCTTAATAATGTTTTAATAATTTAGACGTTTAATACTTGCTAATGTCTATACTAAGCTTGTTTGTTTGTTTGAACGCATTGATCATAGAAAACATATTTTTGTGTAGTGTAGTCTAGGAGCTTATTGAAGCATCAGTGAAAATGTTTGCAAAAACGGGGAAAAATGTCTTATCCGTGCGCTGCGTAAATAGCTCAAGATACCCGAAATCTACGTTTAAGAAAATTATTCTCTTTTAATAGTCTTAAAAAAAGTTTTTTTTTTTATTTTATAACATGAAGAGGGGAGACGAGCTGGACGCACTCCTGATGGTAAGAGTAACGCCAGCCCATAGCCAATGTAGTGCTACCCGGAACTTTGCTCCGGGCAGGGGTGCACTACACCGACGCTCCCCACTTTGAGTCGTCAGATGTTAAGACTCAT
>DWAJ01001697.1:0-20908 GCA_018238005.1 Eurema mandarina | reverse complement strand
GACCTACCAGAATACGAGTGCAATACACGAGAAGACGGTTCCCATAAAGTACTCAAACGCACAGTATGGTAGTACATCTCCCGGGTACGCGTCGCAGGGCTACGGCAGAACCAACCGGGGGAATCTCTCGGAGTTGGACACCCTGTTGGACGATCTGAGCAACGCGAGATATGGCAACTACGAGAAGAATAGCTACAAAGAGAGGACAGGTAAGGGTAGTGGTCGTGTTATCGGTAGATCAATAGAAATTACTGTTTGAAAAATTTGTCCGAAATTTTCGAGAACGGTGAAGAAATCGCTCGCTGTCATAAATACTATAACGGTATTTCTTCCCGACATGGGTCATAAGTTTTGGGTGGTTAAAGCGGGAACTATTACTCGAAACAAGATAGGTACGGCTACGATAGATATTATACGATCTGAGCAAAGGGATACAAGTAGTTTGAATAGAATTGGTAGAATAAGAAGGAAATAAGAAGAAATATATTAGAATAGGCCTTCGGTTAACCAATTGTTCTCCGGTGTGAAGGGCACTGTAGCCAGCGAGATTACTGGGCTGATGAGTCTTGAGATCTGATGACTCAAAGCGTCGGTGTAGTGCACCGGGGTTCGGCTTTAGAGCAAAGTTCCGGGTAGCACTGCATTGGTTATGGGCTGGCGTTACTCTTACCGTCAGGAGTGCGTCCAGCTCGTCTCCCCACATCATATTATAAAAAAAATAACTAGAAATGTGTGTTGGACCTGTACACCAGACCATCGGAGAAACGAGAGATACGGAAATCTAGAGAATATCTCGACCTATACTAAACCTAGACCTCTGTTTAAAGAGACTGTATAAAATAGAGTAGTACTTTTTTCTGCTGAGAATGGCTTTAGTGATCTCCAGCAAATCAATCTTGCTTTCTATAACTTGTCCAATCGTCGTGAATAGTTCCGACTATTCTCAAATAAACATTTTCTTGGTTAGTTCCATCCGGCTTACGTTTGGCACAGAAACTGTTGTTTTAACTCTGCTAACACTCATAAAGTACGTTCTGTACATGATAGTTCGTGTTATCAAAGAAAACTGTTTTAAGATGTTTGGAAACTGAGTTAATTGCAACGGTCTTATTGAATTTATTTACAAAATACGAAAGATACATGTCTAGATGATGTTGATTTTCTCTAGATACCGGGTTTAATTATATTGACGAAACAATTTTAAAAGTATGAATTATAAATTTTGAATTAGCTGAACTACACGGTAAAACTTAGGTTTGTTTCGAGATAATAGTGTGTAATAGCGAACAGAATTTCGACACATTTCTCTCATTAACTCGAGGGCTATCTTTGTAGAAAATGTCACCAAAACGGAACAGTAATTTTCTTGTTTCTAATTCTATAAGTAAAGTAACTAAAACCTAACCTTATACCCAACTTTGCTCATTTGTCTCCGCTACAGAACCACCCTCGTACATTTAGGAGAATTCTAGAAAAAAGAATAATCGAAACCGATTGAGCTTTTATATGTAACTAGCTGTTGCCCGCGACTCCGTCCGCGATGACTTTCACAAAAAAAATTATTCCCCTGGAAACTGGATAAAAAGTATCCTATGTCCTTCTCCTGGTTCTAAACTACATCCCAACCAATTTTCAGCCAAATCAGTTGAGCTGTTATCGAGTTATAAACGGTGTAACTAACACGACTTTCTTTTATATATATAGATGTGCTAGTTATACACTTAGCAACACACAGTGCGATTCATGTTTAATATATTAAAAAATATATGTCTTATAGACCAGAAGGAAATCATTATAATTTAACTACATTATTAAAATATATAGCAAACAGAAGAGTCGAATGTTGTCTTTGGCAAGGCCGCCACTTCCCCTCCAGCGAAAATAGATCAATGTAATATAACTTTACGAGATTTCGGCCATTTGTCTCTGCTACTAGTGTTTATACTTTATAGTCTATGCCCGTTGCCCACATGTTGGGAGAACAGGTGTACGATTTATGGACAAATGGTTAATTGTATTTACCTGTTCGCGTATTGCGTTGTATTAATTCTCTTGGGATCATGTAATCTGTAGTGCATGTATTTCAGTATGTTTGTTTTATGTTTTCGAGAATAATATCCACGTACTAATCAGTAATATGTACTTCATCGTTAATTTTATTTTTGTAGCAGTACAAAATACTGAAGGATTAACTTTCCTTTGGATACATATGCCTAATACAAAACAACACCCAGACTCCAGAAAAATACAAATATATTTTCCGGTGTGGTAATCGAACCCACGACCCTACGCCCAGAAGATTGTGCCACCACCTCGCCAAGGCTCAAATAGAAGCTATAATTTCTATTCGACGTAACTTATAACTATCAGAGTTTCTTGCCGATACTTCTCTGTAGAAACAGCCTTTCGAACCGGTGGTAAATGTTTTTTAATACCATGACGATTCAAAAGAGTTACTATACATATCTCTTAGTTAGGCTACAGCCAAGTTGAATAAATATTTGATTTTGACTATATTTACAGACAGCCTTCCTCGCGACTACCCTCGCACCAACGGAGCAGCCAGCCCCGCCTCCGCCAGGCCCAGCGTGGACTCTCTTCTCGACCAACTCAGCACTGACCTGCACAATGGGTGAGTATTATATTGCCTAACTATTCTTAACTCGACTATGGTTGTTTTATAGCAGTGTAAAAACTGGACAGAGGGTTTCTTGAACCAATCAATCCTCGCGGATTTTTACGGTAAAGAATAAAAAAATATATATTAATCTTAATTGGCCATATATTTTCGATATTCAAACCTATTTGCTAATAGTTAATCGAGTAGCTGCGAAGTGCGGTATCGTCAATTTTATGTAACTGATTCTTTGGTTATACGTTTATGAACCTTACAAAATCAGTCTTAAAATATGTCCTAATAAAGAACCGATATAACATTAACAAATTTTAGGTAACGTAATCTTTTTGATAAGAAAGAGTGTCATTCGAAAAAAGAAGCTGAATTTTTTTTTTTTGACGCCCATACGCTCGCATGTCATGTAAAAATTACATTATTAGTAGACTCCACTCCACTTGTTTATTTTTATATCACCGTCTAGTTGATACAAGTATTAATAAATACGTCTTTCATCATGTAGTGGTTTAAAAAGTTACAATTAAAATGAAATAGAGAGCACGGTTGAAGTGTTGATCGGAGGGAATTGGCGCCAACGCTCGCGTGTCGTGTGAAAGCTATCGCGTCCGACGGTCCGAAATACACGGCGCGGCGTACGTCAGCGATGCTTTTGTTGTAAGTGCTGACTAGGAAATATTAGTATGCAAACTAAAATGAAAAAAATCGGATATAACCTATGTCTATCAGTTACGGCTATACTTAGAATGTTAATATAGATTCGTAAATAGATCTTAAAAAAGCAAGGTCGTTGTCATTATTTATGATGAAGGAAAATTAAATTATCGATTTTTATAACTGAATTTGATTAGGTAATCTTTAGTTCTATCCTAAAGTTTAAATAATTTATAAAATACTAGTAAATAATAGCAATTATACATATTTAACGTCAATACAGAGTAAAAATATATATATCATAGATTGTCTATGAAAATACAGTTCGGGTTGCTAGATGTTAAAATATAATTTATTAATAAAGCGTATACATACAATATGCTCTGCTCTCTCTCAATTTTTATGACCGCATAGACGTAAAAATAGATATAATATCAGGGCTATAAATTTTCGCTCGAATAAAAGTAAATGGTGTTATGGCGCAATATAAAGGGATTGATATAATGTTTATCGTTTGATTCAATTAATTTTTGAATCAATCTATAATATAAATTATTATCTACGAAACAGACTGATTTATTTAACTCGATGATAATAATAATCTTAAGAGCCTTTTTTATTCCTTACATATAATTTATTGTTAGATAAAATATTTTGACGTTTGAGAGAAATATTTTTCGATGGATCAGGCAGCACGTTAGCAGTTACGTTAATATACAAATCGGTTTCTTTAAAGCCATGAACAATTAAATAATAATAGTTTAGTTACAATATATTTATATACCTACATCTGTCTTTATTGTTGTTTCTTCAAAAATGTTCTTATAATCACTCCAAAGAAAAATAGATTCAGCAGAACTAACTATTTTATCTAATATACCTAATTCTATATTAATACGGAGTACATATACCTATTAATTTTCACTTCATACTAGATATATTAGATATGGCATGCCATAGACCTACCAAGTCCATTACAGTCAAGAATGAAAAACGACATCGCTTTTGCTCAGAATTATAGCCGTCTTGGAATATAATAATAAATATCCGACATTGTATTAATTGATTTTGGCACAAGAGCGCTCGGTAAATACACCGTACAAATACACCTGTGACATTTGCTCCAATCATTATTTTCTGGAACATTATTTTCGCTAGCTTTCATACTGACAAAGATTTATAGACACGAATGCAGAGTTTCTTAAATACCTGCTTGCCGTAGTCAAAGTCAAATATATATTTATTCAACTGTCAAATGTTAGTCTATGTAGCCTATCCATAGAGTAATATTTTTAGTAAGTCTTACTTACAGCCAGCCAGTATACAATAAAGATCTTTTTTCTTGTAATCAAAAAATAATGGCAGTTAGGAAATTCTATAAGAGAGAAGAAAGAAAGTGGTCGAACGTATGTTTTTATGTTGAATTCTTCAATCAAATAGGATATATGACATAATATGTGAAATTTTAAAAGTGGAATATACATTCAATAACTTTTAAGAAGGATTGCCAAATGTTTCAGTGCCAAATTAAATATTATGTCTCTATAATTGGAAGTTATTGTTGTATTAATAATCGTGATGTTCGTTAATAGATCATTTATTTTCGAACATCTTTTGTTTCTCATGGGTTTTATTAAAGAACAAAATTTCAATTTGACCAAAATAACACTTATATATAAAGCAGGAGAGTTCCTCTGTTTAAACGGTATAACCATTTCACGTTAATTTTATGGTCCCTTTAAAAGATTTAGCTAATATAAACAAAAGGAAAAATATTTTTGTTAATAGAAATTTATTGAAATAAAAATGCTTAAATCAAATTTAAAGAGATAATATGGATACTTTTGTCACAATTGAACCAAATTAAACCAGAACCACACTGAAAAGCAAGTCATATAAATCGTTTGACTAAAGTAAAAGTTTTAGAAACACAGACCCAAGAGAATCGAATTGAGTCCTAAATGTTTCTTAAAGTCGATTATAATCACGTAATTATTCTATTATTTGTATCCATGCAGTCGGTCTTCAACGTCCCCCGTACCGCCTTCCACGGGCACGTTACCACGTCCCGGCACTAAGCAAGTGACAGTCACAGTCCAAGAGACGGTGGTAGAACCGGCCCTGGTGGAAGCGCCCCCTCCACCCGCGAGCACTCACATACATCGCCAGCACCATGCCTCCAGCGCTACGAAGGAGTTAGATGATCTGATGGCTTCGCTGTCCGATTTTAAGGTTAGTTCTTTTTAAGAAATTGCTTACTCACAAAAGTAAGTAGGTTATTAAGGTTTCTTACAGCAATGACAGGTCCCCACTTTCATAAAAACTTACTGTAATTGTTATAAAAGTCTTGATTTCTTATTTCTGTTATTGTGTAAAAAATAAGTTATTTTTACCTTGGTTTTAAAGGTTACCAAGACTTGATACATTTTACCTTTGTAAGACTTAGTATAAACAATATGGACGGACTTGATGACATGTTCATGTCAGCAAAAACACTTTGGATAATTATTTTAATTATAATTTATATTGAATTGAGGGATGGGGAAAAACGAAAGAACACCCACATAGCCGAATATTTCAACAAGCAGTAAATAAAATGGATGTGTACGTTGGAAGTTTACTTTTCAAACGACCTTTGCGAATGTAACAAGACGCTATTAGCTTTTGTTTTTGTTTGATCCGCTTTATTGCGATCGCAATTACGTGACAACCGTCTAATGCGAGGCCACTCGCACTTGGCACACGGTCACTTAGCCCAACGTTAGAAAGAAAATTACGACGTCATAATATAAAGTACGATTTATCGGTCCTATCTTACTTTCATTCATAAAGAAATAGCTTGCTCCTTATAATGTATTATACTTTATGCCCTCACCGATCTGAATTAGTACGTAAACAATAAATTGAATCATCCTTATAAATTAGCCAAGCTGTCAGGGCTACATCGGCACACTGCACTACAGAGCAGATTTTCCGTTTATTATAATATTTACTACTCGCCTTTCTTGGGCCAGGTCTATTTCCAGCGCGAACCGTCTCTCCAGAACGCTGGTCGTCTCGCTCGCACCTAGCGAAAAGCTCGCGTCTAAAGATAGGATCGCGGTTACATCACTCGTAGTGGGGCCGGGAGCTTATAATATTAGAGTACATAGCCGATTCCACTCGGTCCGCATTCGCTTCAGTTCTCCACAGCCGGCTGGGTTTCTGTACGTCTCGGTCGAGAGGGGTCTCGATCTGTTTATTTTTATTTCAATTCGTGTCAGTAGATGAGACAGTCGACCGGTTTCAGGTGAGCGGGTCAGGGTCGGGTCCCGTGGAAGGCGAGACTCAAGTGTACCGCGAGAAGCGCGCCTGGCAGGAGCACTACCGCAGCAGCCCGCGCCAGCCCGAATCCGCCTCGCTCGAGCACATGCTCGGATCGCTCCGGGCAGACATGAGCCGCCAAGGAGTCCAGACCCCGCAGAAGGGATGCTGCAACGCGTGCGAGAAGCCCATCGTCGGACAGGTGCTGACATCGACAGTAACATCACCCACGTACAGCAAAAAGGGGCTTCAGTAACTAGGGTTATGTTTCCAGGTTATCACGGCATTGGGTAGGACCTGGCATCCCGAGCACTTCACGTGCGCCCACTGCAACCAGGAGCTGGGCACGAGGAACTTCTTCGAACGCGACGGACGGCCCTACTGCGAGCCCGACTACCACAATCTCTTCTCGCCGAGATGCGCCTACTGCAATGGACCGATCCTCGATGTTAGTTCGAAACTGCTATAGATGAAGAGTTCTCGATATTCTCCGCGTTTCCCGCTTATTGGTGAAATAAATAATTATGTTTCAGAAATGCGTGACCGCACTGGAAAAGACCTGGCACACGGAACACTTCTTCTGCGCTCAGTGCGGGCAGCAGTTCGGAGAGGAAGGCTTCCACGAGAGGGACGGCAAGCCGTACTGCCGCGCCGACTACTTCGACATGTTCGCGCCCAAATGCGGCGGCTGCAACAAACCCATCATGGAGAACTATATTTCCGCGCTCAATACTCAATGGCATCCCGATTGCTTCGTCTGCAAGGTTTGTACCTCATTATCAATCCACCAGCTAAGGCTAAGTATTAAAGCGTGTACGCCAGGTCAAGTATAAACTGTCCTAGTTGACTAGGAAAAGGTTATAATCTATGCTTTTCATACAGGACTGCCAAAACGCGGTAAAAGGTAAAACGTTCTATGCGATGGAAGGAAAGCCGGTATGCCCCAAATGCGTCGGAGTTGACGAAGAAGAATAATGTATGACCAATATGTCCCTTAAATGGATGCCCTTCCCAATATTTTTTACAGCTATGATCGCCAAACGGCAAGAAACACACACATATGAATAATAACACAGATGACACGAAACACAGATGTTTCTTAACACACACACACACACACACATAAAAGTATTAGTATACGTACTAGGGAATAATATACTGTAATATATTTTTGTATTATTATTGTTATGTTAAGATTTGTACAATAAAGAGAACAAAAATAAAAATAAAAAAAGAAACAAACAAATAAAAAATAATGAAAAAAATAAAACAAAAATAAACAAATATTTGACACATCGTATGCCCTTTGCGTGCGTGCGTCAAGGCCATGTGCGTGCGTGCGCGCATCACACGATAATGAACTTTCCGATCTATTGTTCTTATCGCCGGTCAAAAAAGCTATGAAAACTTGAATGGGGTCAAGTGCTAGGCGTATAGGGTTTCCCGCCGATCGCGTATTGGTTATTAATAAGCCGTGACGTCACAGCAGCCACACCGGCTGATGTAAACGAAAGCGTTTATAGGCCATTGAATTAGATTCTATTTTTGAAACGCACTCCAATGCCGTTGCCACGCGCGGCGAACGAAATTTAAAAAAAATAAATATGTCAAGACCGTTTCAAAGACAAATAGAAGAAGTATATTAATAAATAGACTTTATTTTTAATACGAAATATAATATCGCATATGCCATAGATAATGAATACATGTGCACCATTTAAAATTACATCCACCATTACAAAAACATGTTCTCTCTAATATATCATTAAATTGGTTTTCCGCCAAAAGTGTCAAAAATATTAAAAGCCATTAAAAGCATGTAAGTCAAACAAGTCAATGTCAGGGATATTTGTAAAGCGATAAACACATTAACCTGCCATGTATACATAATATACACACATTATTTTTAGACTTGGCTTCTTCCATAGTCTGTACACAGACTAGATTGTTTTTTTAAGGCTAAGCTCTGTTTAATCCTTATGCAATAAGAAGTTTATTAAAAAGTCTGGAAATAAGTTGTAATTGCATAGGCCGTAGACAGATAATTGTAATTTGTTGTACTTACACAATTTTCAACAGTATTGATAAATTAACCTATATTTTAAAGATTTTAAATCATTAAAGTTTTCAGAGCGAAACTTGTACATTATACTAAAGTGGAATGTATCAATTCTATGAATTTTATATATATTTAGTTTGATGTATTTCATTTATTTTTTCAAACACAAAATTTAAAAACAAAACTTTAAGCAACACTAAATTATATTATGTACTACAAAATTATTTATCTATATTCTTTGTGCCTGTAAAAACAATTATTTTGATATACATGACGAACATGAAACATGTTTATTTTACACAAAATTTCAGGTTAAAAAAACGATAGTGCTTTTACTGTGTTTAAAAAAAAAATTTCTTTCAAGTTGAATGTGAAATTTTAAATTTTTTAAGTTTGCATCAACATCAACATAGCCTTAAATTTAAATTGTTTATATATAAAAATATTTGAGATGTGCCCTGTATTAATGATAATAACAACAACAATAATAATTTATTTTTCAGAATAAGGTGATTTACAAAATAATTACTGATTATTTCTAGTATTGAATCCTTGGTTTATTCTCGCTCATTCTTTTCGTCATCTTTGGTTTTTTTTATTTGTTTTTTTTTTTGACGGGGGAAATCCACTTACGGATACCGTGTCTTCCTTGGGGGAGAAGGAGGCGGTTATGTCGGACTCGCCAAAAGGGCCCTACCGACTAAAACCCACCGGTGTTCCGTCGCGTACCCTTTCGAGGCGGACTCGCTGAGGACGCACGTAGCAATCTTCCGCAAGATCTTAACCATTGTGCCGACCTAAATTCTATTTCTTGTATATTTATGTGTAAACTATATTCATTTATATTTTCAAGGTTTATTTCATTAAATATCTTAATGTTTTCTTTTCAGGAATGCCGGGAACCCTTCCACGGCGGTTCGTTTTTCGAACACGAAGGGCAGCCATATTGTGAAACCCACTACCACGGCAAGCGCGGCTCGCTTTGCGCGGGCTGTCACAAGCCCATCGCCGGACGCTGCATAACCGCCATGTTCCGGAAATTCCACCCAGAACATTTTGTCTGCGCCTTTTGTCTACGGCAACTCAATAAAGGAACGTTCAAAGAGCAAAACGACAAACCCTATTGCCATACTTGCTTCGACAAACTGTTCGGGTAAAAGTTCACCCGCACAACGCTAGATGGCGTTCATTTCAATTAATGTCTTTCAAAGATGAACTGCCATACGTGAAAACCTTTTTTTTTCGATTAATGTTCTAATTGTGAAATTTTGTAAGATATAACATAAAGTCTAGAAGTTGGTAGATACTAGATATAGTATAAAAAAAATAATGTGATGAATGACTAGTGTTCATACTAAAATGGTTCTAAAATTAGATAGATAAAGAATTTTTGGTCATATTATTGTAACGTGCAATTGGTCTAGTGTTGAAAGAATAGTAGGTACATAGTATTTTTAAAAAATATATGATACAAAAAATACTTCTATAGACATAAGGGATTCAGTCACACAATTTATAACACAAATTTTATTGCAGAAAACTAGATTTTTATTTATTATAAGGACACAGATTTTTAATGATTTTACAATACATTGTTGTTTTAGTATACAATTTTTTAAACTCAATATTTTTTTCGAATGTTTATAAATCGCCATAGTTGCATTTGAAATAACGCTTTATATCTTATTATTATTAAACACTAATTTAATCGTGGTCATTTTAAGAATAAGAATATTCATGGTTTATTTTCAATAATTTATTTGACTATGCAGTAAATGTTATGAAGAGATAATCTCTCTATATTTCGTTAAGTTCATATCTTCCATTAGTTTCTACGTCTTGGTTGTACAGTATGTTGTAATTGTATAATTTTTGCTTACGGATAAAGTTTTGGGTGCCAAAATATGCATATGTTTCACATTTACTCACGGTGATACCTTAATATTACTTTAGAACTATTACTTTAGAAGTCACCTCTTTTTTTCATTGGTACCCTAGTACCAATATAATCATTACACAATTAATACATTATATTGTATAAGTTAAATTTGTACTACTATGCTTTAACCATATATGAAGAAAACCGGCCGAGTGTGAGTTGGGCTCGCGTACAAGGAGATTTGTACCATCCTATAAAATATCTATCGTTTGTAATAAAAAATTGTTGGAAACCTTTTTATATATGCAATTAATGATTTATAAATATTTTTATATGTGTAAATTTCATGAAATCACCGTGAGTTGGCACTTGATTTAAGAAAAATAGAGTCTTATAACAGCAAGTATAACTTAATTATTATTATGTATAATGACATGATTTTATTGAATCTGTAATATTTTAACAAATATATTTAATGTTTTCTTATTTGCTCGTTTTATTTACTTAGTTCATAATCTACGTATACCTACGTTAATTAACGTCTGAAGAAAAAAGTAATTATCAAAAAATAATCAAACCTTGTATTATCCAAAAGTCTAGAAACCACCAGTTAATCAAAATATTTTTATTTTTAATTACTAGATTAAAAGTATCCTGTCTTACACTAGCTATTTTCCACGACTTAATCCCCATCAATTTCTGTAACTATGATAGGAATTTAAGAAGTTATAGCGGATAATTCTTAAAAGATATGCATAACGTGGTGTCGCAGTCATTATATTACTTAAAGAGTAATAATACTTCATAACATATATTTCGGGTAACTTGAACCACCACATGCACCACAGGCAAGCGAAGCCCTTTAATATGAAATTTATGAATACTTTTGTCATGTTATAATATAGTCTAAAACCTTCCTCGATAAGTGGACTATCTAATTCAAGAATAAATTTTCAATTTCAACCTGCGATTAGCGCGTCCAAATACTTAACTCTTCAGCTTTATAATAATAATATTAAGTATAGATTAAACTTTTCCTTATTAACCAATTAATAATCATACTATATTAAATAATATCATTGTTATTAGGGCTATAGTTAATTTAAATTATATGCAATACAATATTTTCCTTCATCATAACACACACATACAGTATGTAATGCATCCTTATTTAAAATTTGCATATCTAACCAACTCATTAATTTGTCATTTTCTTTATATAGGTCAGGTAACTGGGGAATGGCTCTCTCTCCCTACTTCCTACTCCCAAATAACATCTCAGGGAGCGGGCGGCACCTGAACACCAGCGCCGCTATTCTGAGAGCTCGCCCTTAGGACAGCATTCGCCTTTTGCTACGTTTCTACTTATTGTTATTGATTTCATGTTTTTAATTTGTACTTTGTAGTTGTTTTAGTAGAAATAAACACTTTTTTATACAATGTTAAGCGTTGCTGTGTGTTTATTGTTATCAGTCTGAAAACTAAAAGAAAAACCTTGAAGGTCGCCGATATGTAAAGAATATTCTACAAACCTACATGCTGTCGATAAAACCTATCATTATTTCTTATCGATTGCTAATGAGTATTTCCCAGATTTACGGCTTCGTTTTATCGTGTAATATGTGTATAGATTGGCGTTTATTGCTTTAGCTATAAATTTTGTTTATAACAAAAACTATGTATGTAATTTTCTATTTTGCACGACTTTTTATTAAAAGTGCAAACAAAAAAAGCTCTTAAAAGCTGTTTAAATGAAAATCTCGATCTAGGATCTACTTTCATTATTTTGCGAATTTTTAGCTGCTTTAGTATTGTGAATTCATTTAAATTATTCAATTCGGTTTAAATATGATACACTATCTCAACAAATCCTGTTATATGCTAACCATGGTCTAGACTCTAGGGTGACTAGACAGCTATCAAGTTTTAAAAATGAAACGAAAACTTTTTGAAATTGTGTTTATTTACAGCACTTGTACATAACATCTCTACACTAACATGAAATCACTTAGACTAAAAATAACTTAACAATAAATATAAATCTATATAAACTTAATTTGTCATTTTACTTTATAAATCAACTTAATCTAGTCAGTCTTTGGTGAAGAGTTTCAGGATTATTTCCTACGCTAACGCAGGAAATAATTCCGAAAAGGATTCACACCAAAAGTCTGACAAATCCAAATCATTTGCGCTTAACGGTGACGATAAGGATTCATAACTTAAGTCTGAACTTAGATTTGTATGAGATGGCGAGACACTGAAATTGTCTTCAATAGATTGAGATGACAAGCTCATTGGCGATAAGAGTTTCATATCACATTCTAACGAAATGTCTGAGCAATTGTTTGTCAATTCACTGAAGTCCATTTCAGAGTCGAGGTGAGTAGTTTCTTCCACAACTTGATCATCACATGGCACTTCCACTGTAATGCAGTCATTTGCTTCAAAACTTGCATAGAAAATGTCACCTTTGTCACCATTTTCTTCTTTTATTTCCGTGTCCGTGACTTCAATGGTAGGGTAGGGATGTGCGTACGAGTGCTGCTCCATTATTCTGTCGACGTCGTGCTTCAGGTTAATCTCACTGTCTAGGATTCGACTTTCACTGGATTCCATGTGCTTTGCTGGGGTCCCCACCATTTCAGTTCCTTCAATACATTTTCTATTTTCCCTGACTGTGTCCTGTATTAACAAATGAAATAAAATTAATACAACATTAACCAACGGCTTTAAAAATGGGAGGACATTTTTAATATGTAATAAGGTCTAAGCAATTTTAATAATTAATAAAAAAATTTAATATAAAAACAGAATTGGGATAATATTCAATAACTTATTATAAATTACTTTCCATGTTTTGTTTATTGTTAATTCAATCACTTTAACTAATGCAATCTATTGTAGACATATCTAATACTCATGACTAATGTTTAGATGATGCAATAGTGTTGCTGATTGAATAAGCAATAAAAATAAAAACAAAATTGAACATTTTAATATGTATACTTTTCCTCATATTATGAGTCATCATAATGTAAGCATAATATTTCGTAACATTGGCAAGTTATTGATAGCCCAGATGTCTTTTATCTTAACAAGTAATTTAAATTATAATTGGCATGATAATAGAACGACAAATAATAAACCTACTTCTTTTGATTTTAAATCTCATGCAGTTTTTCCAATGCATTACAACTTGGGGTGCTTCAAGAAGAGGGCGGCAATACCCTCCAAAGCTGTCAAGCTCCATGAGTGTTTATGGGTGGCAGTGACCACTATCCTTCAAGTGGTTCACCAACTCATTAACCCCTATGTTACAAAAAATAACTTACATTTTCAGTCGCTCCTGCAGCACCTGCATCAATTTCCTTGAGGAGGGAGTCTGCAAGTTGATGGAGGGTATCGAGGTATTCGTCAGACTCGAGGTGTGCGAGGAGGTCTGCGAGAGGAGACACATCGTCAGCAGCAGGCGCGCCGCGCGGACCGCCGGAGGGAGCCCGTCCTTCTGCTGAGGCTGAGACGCTGCTGGTCCCGGGGCTCCCTCGACGCTCCGCGCCGCCGCATCGCTGCGCAACGACGCATTCTCGTTCAATAACCTCTTATTCATAGCTTTTAACTCTTCCACCTCCTTCACCAATATCTCGTTTCTCTCTATCAAGTGATTTATTTTGCCCTCCATCTCATCCATTTTCGCCTTCTTGCGGTCTCGCGACGTTTGCGCTGCAACCCGGTTTTTGAGCTTCCTAGACGATGAAATATTTTATTATTAACAAATATAATGTTGTTTATTTTGTTTAAAAAAGGGTAAAGTTTTGTTTCCCATATGAGAGTACCTATAGTATGCAATAAAATTATATTGAGGACTTATGTGATGTTTTAAATTAAATTATGTTTCATAATAACTATAAATATTAAAGTCAGAGGACACCGGCCCATAACTGTATATCAGTGACGCCTCGTTAGATAAATAGATAGCGGATTGACACGCAGCACAAGCATGAACTTACTTCCTTTGCATCTTCTCTTCCCATGTCAGGTGGTCGAGCCTCCGCTTCCTTGAAGGTGTAGTTGGAGGTGATTCCACCACTACCGGCGAATCTCCATCCTCCACCTTCAAGTAGCTATTGGGAACAGTGATGATTATCGGCACGCTCATTTTGTTTTTACGTAAATCCGACTTCACTAAACTTAACACGTTCCACTTAACACAGTATTCAAAGTCTTGATGTTTGCATACTCTCGCTACGACATGAACTCGGAGAGGCTGGTTTTAAGATATTTCATCACCCTTTCACAATTACATTTCGCGTCGTACATACTTGAGTTTACGTCAATAACTAATTATTCTATTGAACTAAAAAGTTCTGGAAATGCGTACGTGCTTTTATGTGATTGGTGAGATTTCCGAGTGGGCAAACCCACAAGGCACATTTTTTCATAAATTGACATGTAGGCGGAACTTATCGTTCATTCGTTCAGTAATTTATAAACAAAAAAAACATTTAAGTCAATTTAAACTAAAAAGTGGTCCTTTTATGTTATTATTATTACATGTATTCACATCGCATGCCTTTATAAAACCTATTGAAAAAAATAAATTATTTTATATCTTAACACTTCGAGATTTGAGTACTTTATCTGTGCTGGTAAGTCACTTGTCATTTGTCATAAAATTGTCAAGCGAATATATTGAAAACATATTTTTATATTTCAGCAACGAATTTACAATTTGCATTGCTTGTGTCTCGGTTATTGTGTTGTAAAATTGTATGTGTTCTTAATAAAAAATAATTAAACGAATTAAATATGGCTTCAACTAGTGCCGATTCGCAATGTACTATAGCCCAAAAAACTTGGGCGATGGCTAACAATATAGAAACAGTGTCGAGTGTTGATGAAATTTATCGATACGACAAAAAGCAGCAGCAAGATATTCTTGCAGCTAAACCATGGGAGAAAGAGTGAGTTTTGTGTTTTGTCAGTAAGATAAGGCAAAATAACCAGAAATTCAATTATTGATTCTTTTACAGCCCTCATTTCTTTAAGGATATCAAAATATCAGCTTTGGCATTGTTGAAGATGGTTATGCACGCAAGATCCGGCGGTACATTAGAAGTTATGGGACTATTATTAGGTTAGAAGGCTTAATATAAGTATAAACATAAATAGAAAATATAGTTATTAAAACATAATTTATTGATATAAAAATTCTTTGTTCTTATAGGTAAAGTTGATGCGAAGACTATGATTGTGATGGACTCATTTGCATTACCAGTAGAAGGCACAGAAACTAGAGTAAATGCACAAGCACAGGCCTATGAATACATGACTGCTTACATTGAGGCTGCTAAACAGGTAACAAATTTTGAATACATCAATATATAATAAACCAAAATGATATTATAAATTTAATACACATGTAATTTCTTCCGATAATTTCAATAAATAGAAGTTCAAAGTTCATAATTTAATTGTATGGTGGCAATGCATTTAGATATAATTGAAGTTATTTATACTACCCTACTTTTAAATGATGTAAAATTTATTATTCAAAGGTTGGTAGGCATGAAAATGCCATAGGATGGTACCACAGTCACCCAGGGTACGGCTGCTGGTTGTCAGGCATAGATGTCTCCACTCAGATGCTGAACCAAAACTTCCAAGAACCATTCGTGGCTATTGTCATTGATCCAGTAAGAACTATTTCGGCTGGTAAAGTTTGCCTTGGAGCTTTCAGAACTTATCCTAAGGTATGTTTGGAAAAGTCGAACATATTTAATTCCTATTTAATATTATTTGAAACTCATTGATTGATATTGCTATTAGTTATCATTGGCAAAGATGATTTTTCTATTTAATAAGGACAACAATTAAAATATTAAACTATTAAATTTCAAAATTATAAGCAAAATTATATAATCATTATTATAAATATAAGAAAAATATGTTCTCGTCTCTAGGGTTATAAGCCAGCAAATGAGGAACCTTCTGAGTATCAAACAATTCCATTGAACAAGATTGAAGACTTTGGGGTCCATTGCAAGCAATATTATTCCTTAGAAGTGTCATATTTTAAGTCTTCACTTGATCGGAGGCTTCTTGATTCTTTGTGGAACAAATACTGGGTCAATACTCTGAGTAGCTCTAGCTTAATCACTAATGCTGATTATACAACTGGACAGATATTTGACTTGTCTGATAAGTTAGAACAGAGTGAAGTTAGTTTGGGTGAGTATTTTTTTAATATAATCTTCATTTGTGGTTTGTAATTTAATAATAAGGTTACATTTTGTGATTTGAAATTTATGTATGAAACTTTTTCATGTTCGTTGTGAATAGTGAAAATCATGAGGATACTGTAACAATTAGGTTTAATATAAATTAAAATATTTCCAGGACGTGGTAGCTTCCTTGTCGCTGGTGCTGATCCTCATGAGAAACGCACTGAAGATAAACTGGGTAAGGCCACAAAGGACGCTTGTAAAACTACCATAGAAGTAATTCACGGGCTGATGGCACAGATGATCAAAGATCGGCTTTTCAACAGTGTCAGCGGAAGACCTTCACCGTCCACTCCCATGATAGAATAGTATATTAAACTGCTAATACATGTCTTAAGAAATAAATGTAACTTTTTGTGATATGAATAAAGGAAAATACATATTTATTTGTTTTATTTGTGTAGTTAGAGAATTAAACCAGATATATTGAGGATTTTGGGAGCCAAATAAGAACCATAAAATTGATTATATAAACATTCTCAAATATTTATTAACCAATTTACATAAAATCATTATTATGTACATCTCTCACATAGCGTTATATCATCTCACATTGTGGAGGGCCTTCTAGTTAGATACTTATATAAAATGAAGCACCAAATTGCGATATATGTATCTTTTGCAAAGCTCTCTTTATAACGGAAAATTAAAATAACTAAAAACGGCCGTGCGAACACGCGTTATATTACATATATCTCTCAATATAATGTGCTGGTTAGTCGCAAACATAAATAACATGAAATAATAAGCACTTACATTTAATCCCAAAACATGAAAGATGGGTTCCGATAGTGTTAACCATTTTAAGTATACTCTTACATTTATGCAATATCTATTTACATTGTCACTGAATAAAAAGCTTTAAGGAACAGTTCTATTTCATTTTAGAATTGACAGCATACAAAATTTCACTTTCCACTACAGCGTTAGCCTAGAATCAGTAGAAAACTTTTTTGTCAATTCTACAAATCTAAAATATGGTCAAGCATAAAAATTCACTATGATAAACAAAGAATATCATAAAATGCAATAATGAAATTAAAGAAAAAATTTAATAATCTATTAAATAAATTAAATGTGTTAATGATTATATTATTAGGTTAGGACAAAGACGCGAAAAGAAAATACAAATATGATATTAAGTACATGTCCATAGTGCCTCTAACTATACATCTCTCTGTCTATACACAATCCCACTCTCTATATACATACATAATAACGCATGACTCGGCCCACATTCTATCCCTAACTTAATTATCAATTAAGCTAACCAAGCAAAATCGTGAAAACTCTAAATTTAGCCAAATTATTTTGTAATGGGAGATATTTTTACAGATGGATTTCTACAGGTTCAAATGTATGATATCTTGTTTCCTTCCTATACTTTCTCTCTTGGCTTTAAAATAAATATCTCGGAAAATAATACTGATATGATCAGAAAAGATTTTATATATCACCATGGCTAATATTTAAATGTAAGAATAGGAAATAAAAAGACAGATATTTAAATTAGAATTAAGTCCATATTGTTTTTGTAGACAAATATTTAAAACCATGCTTTGTAGTCAAGATGAATAAAAAATATAAAGATAATAAGATTTGCTTACAGATTGGGCCCTAATCACACGAAAGTATAAGTCTTTTAGTACCTAAAATGGAATGTTAAAAGAATCTCTAGTGTAGTCCAGAACACCCATTACAACCATGAACTATTAACATATTATTATTATAACACTTCAATATTGTACAATTATTTAACCATACAATTTCACCCAGATTTTTTTTTTCATAATCTTGAAAATTTACACGAAAACTGTTATTAAAATAATTTATATATATTGCAATTATTCAAGTGGGTTAGATCAGTAGTCTTCATTGAGTCTGACCAATAGGCTTATAAGTGAATATCAATAAACAATACAATATCATCCGAGTATGTTTTAAAGAAACTTCTTTCTACTGATTTTTACACTACTATTGTGTTCGGCAATCATTTTGTATTGTTAATTGAAGTACCCTAGGCATATTCGTTTCCAGTGAGAGGTCTAGAGGCCTTGGCTCTAGATTAGAGGCCAGGCTAGAGGGCGCGTCAGTTGAACAGGTCCGGAGGGAAGGCGTTAACCTCCGCTTGCTCCAGGATTGGGTTGCCATCCATTGTGTAGGATACTCTTATCCGTAGACGGAGAGGTGTCTGTAATAATGTAAATTATATATGATCAATAATTTCTTATACCAAATTTTCAGCATTCTATATTCTTATAGAATGGTGCGTTGTTTATTATACTATCAGAATTTAAAATTTTCCTCTGTTAAAATTTAAAACTACCTCGAGTACTTTACGAGTTTCGATATACTACATTTTTACACATACATCTTCAATGAAAGGAGTTTGATAACATTTCACATGTCATATAATATTTGTAATTATAATAATACTGTCCCAGCTTCGCTCGCTATATTATTAAGTAAGGTATCTTTTAAATTGGATCAAACTGCACACTGTTTAGGGGTTAATCGCTGACTTGTTTGTCAGCGATTAACTAAACGTGACACGTAATTTTTATATTTTAAGATTAGTTTGCAGGCAATTATTGTACCTTTGAGGGATTGGTGACCTTAAGCACCTGCGTGATCTCTCCGTGAGGCGCCAGCACTGAGCCCGACGGAGATAGCATATCCAGCCGGAACGTCTGAAATACATTATTTCATTATTTTTCTATGTATTAGATAAACTGAGCAAAACAGTCACATTTGCGAGGAAGTTTTATATGTATAATACATGCATAATATTATATAAGATCGAAGCCGGTGCGGGTCGTTACTAATCGGAAAAAAACGGGGCAAATTAGGAGGAATTATTGAGGACTTACGATGCGTGCGGTGCAAAAAAGGTTCAAGATACCAAAAAGTACATATGAAGAATTATTCTTCTTTAAATGTTCTTAAAAAATGTCCGCGACAGAATATTATGTCTATCATCTAAGATTAACTGCGACTAACTATAACCTCTTTTATCGTAAATTACTGAAACTAAAATTATATTTTTAAACGCATTTAAATCCGCATGCATGGAAGAAATAGAAACCGACAGGGACGAAGTCGCGAGCAACTAGTACATACTTAATATTATAAATGGGAAAGTGTGTCTGTTTGTATGTTTGTCTTTCTTTCACGGCAAAACGATTTAGTTATTTAGAAATTTGGTATGAATATAGATGATACCCTTTTTTATAGTGGGGAAATCCTCATAGGATACCCATGAACCTCGGGGAAGGACCATGGGTTATGTCGGACTTCTACTGACCAAAACCCCACTGTTAATCGTTCTGCCGCAGCGAGTGGGGATCCCGGGTACCTTCACAGACTCTTCCACGAACATAGGTGATACCTTGTACTAACACATTGGATACTTTTTATACCGGTATTGCCCCGGGAACTGTAACTACGCGGGCAAAGGGTAGCCGCTAATATTATATATTGTATAAGCTAGTTACCCGTGGCACGGCAGCCTGGAAGAGGAACTCGGTCATGTTGGTGGTGGCGCTGTTGTGCGCGCGCATCGTGATGGTGGCTGTCTCGCCACCTTTCTGCACGTGAAGGTCCACCTTCAGACCGTTTCGCTCCAAAGCTGTTACTATCGTCTCTGAAAATTAAAATCAAATTGTTAATATATAACTTATCTCGTATAAATGTAGAGATTTTAGAGCAGTATTTAAAAACCAATCAATCTTATGAATAATGAAAATAAAGTTAAAATGTTTCATACAAGGTGGATGGGTGAGTCTATTCCTAAATAGGTTTATCTTCTAGACTTACTGAAAAAATAATAAAAAAGGAAATAAATACAGATTACATATTATGAACATACAGTAGTATAGTTATATATGACGAGTGATGTTTGCTAAGGAACACCTAGATTACTTATTAATTAGTAATGAATTTGTATAGGAATACACATGGTCAGAGAATAAAGGCTTATCTTGTCTTATCTAACGAAAAGCAAAACTTCATTAACAATAACGAGAATCAAATAAAGAAATAGTGTAAAATTTTGTTTATACTACAATTTACACAAAGTAGGAATCTATAAAAATGAA
>DWAJ01001696.1:0-20909 GCA_018238005.1 Eurema mandarina | reverse complement strand
CGTGAATAGACTGCTGGCGTTCTTCGATGACCTGGGGTGGATCGAATGAAATCCCCACCCACACGCAAAAACCGCGCCTTGACGTGGAGTTGCGGAAATTAGCCCGTGCATACCATACCATACCATAAGGACTTTTAAACACTTTGTTGTAAAGGTATTAGCAAGGCCTAGTAGATGGGGAGCCCCGAATGCTACATGGGTACTTAATCCAGCTACGTTGAGACCTATTGGGTTGCAAAGCTTAGGTGATAAGAAGAAAAAAGGTTATATGATATATACCTTTTCAGCGGTGGGGAAAGCGGCTATAAAGCTTATGAAGGTACTTAAACGGGTACAAGAAATCCCCCTATATGTAAATCTGACGCTCCTATTAAAGTCCCGGAATCCCCTCTTGGGCTCCACTCCCACAGGGTGAAGCCTAGTTGTGTACAACTTACTTGAGGTGTGAAATTCGTCGGCTGGAGCGGGTTACAGGAGGGCGGCGCCGCGGTGCTCCCATAGTGCTGCTGGTACGATGACGTCAGGATCTTCTTATGCGCCGACGCGTGCGCACGGTACGCACTCACGCTTAGCTTCATAGTTACTTATGTCAAAGCACATTGCAAGTCGCAGTTGGTTATTTATTAATGTCGATACGTGAGGGCTGATTCGATTATCTGAAACAAAAAATATATTTTATACCTCTTACATCTTGTACTATGACACTAAGGTGCATTCCTACTTACGTAAGAAATTGTAATACTCTACATGTCTATAAAGCTTCGGAGTCTAAAAAACTGAACAGATATCATTGTCAGACTGTTTGGTACAGTGGTAATACACTTTCTACGCGTTGTGGACGGTGGTTTCGGATACCCTAGAAAAATACATTTATTGGGTCTAAATGTTGCTATGTATAATAATTTATTCACAAAAGAAAAGTATGAAAATGTCCTTAATCTATTTGCCAAAAGCGTCCTAAAGTATAAATCTTATATGTTTTAAAAGCCTTTAAACTTACAAAAAGGGTTTAGTATGCAAAGCTGACCTTCAAAGTGGATAAGGTTTTAAGGGCCTAAAAGCGTGAGGCATATTTATTATTTAGTGAAATATCCACACTTAATAAAATACATACAGGTACTTACTATCAAATTATTATTCACCAATTTAAAAAATACGTGTTAAAGAAAACAAAATTAAAAATTTTACAGTCGACAAAAACTGTTTGAGGCTTTAAATAACAGAAAAGTTGAACGGTAGGCAACTCATCATCTCAGAAATTTAATTACCGTAAAGTCTATAAAGGTTACTGTCAAACTTGGGAACATTATATCAACGTTCTACTTGGGAAGTAATAAGGTTAAACGCTTTGTTTTTGTTGGAACAATTAACGATTATCATGTAATCTACGAAGAAGGCACTATATTTAGGATTCAGATGGGAATTGTTAAGTAAAACTAGAACTATATGCATCATAATTATTATTATTATCCTCTTTTCAATATTTAATCCGAAACAATAAAATATATGTAATAGAAACTAAAGTTATACAATGCAAATCAAGAAATCAAATATCTTTTAACAATAACAGTCACTCATGTTATATGATAAGCACAATTCTATCGTGTTCCTACTGGTGCGCAACTGCGCAGCGCTCTCGCGCCCAATCACATCTGTCATCTGTCAACTGTCATTATGCGTGTGCGGGGTTACCACACGAATTAAAATTATATTAATGGTTCCTTATTCTATATAATATATTGTTTGGTATAGTTTTATTTGCATGGAAATTTTTCTTTTGATTATTTTATTACGAAAAATATTACGAAAGAAAAGGATTTATGCGACAGGCTTTTATTATTCATTGTAGGTAAATTATTACCGAAACGTTATTTCATATTTATTTATTCATTCAATAAAAATGTACTTTTTTTCTAGGAAACACGTTTTAAAAGAGACAGTGTAAGCCCGTCACGTTTCAGCATCAATCAATACTTGCAGACACGAAATTGCTTTCAAATTACACCAAAACTTTTTAATCGTATTGCCAAAGTAAATACTGAATATCGAAAATGGCAAGATTGGCAAGTGACTTCCCCTTATAATATCTGTAGTAGGTCTATGAAAAAGATATGTCCTGTCTTCGTGCTGGGATATCGATATTTTTTGTAAAAGATGTAGACTAGATATTAGACACAGCTCTAATATAATATTATGTTGAGCGGTATTTCTTAGAGAGACGTTTTCTTTTTCTCTTCTCCTACGTATGTTTATTTGTTTCAATATTTTAATTATTTGCTTTGATAAATAAATTTTCCTTTCTTTTTCTTTTTAATATCTTTCTGACAAAATCTGCGGCAAACTTAAGTAATGACTAATATGTTAAATATTATGTACCTATCATGATTGGAGCAAAATAACTGATAAAATAAAAAAGAAACAGTTCAATACGTAACCTAGTTTAGCTATTCAATGAATTATATAAATAAAACTTACTGTATCCTAATAGCTACTAGCTATCAACCCTGGCTTCGCTTGCATATATTATACATGTACTTTAACATGAACCTAGGTCTAGAATTAGAACTCTATTTATAAAAAATAACCGAACCAGAATTGGTGGCGTAGTCCCTATGTATGCTTAAAAGATTTAAGCATACATAGGGACAAAGAAAGTCTCTTTGTTTTATTCTATGTTGTATATGTGATTATACCTAGTTTATCGATGTTTTTATTACCCGCACATCACTGCGAGCGATTGGCGCCACAGGGTCGAGAGAGGAAATTCTCGGGCCTAGCGGGGAAATTAAAATTCGACTTTCGGTACAACGCAGACTGCTTGGATTATCTGTGGATCCAGCCGTGCTTGAATAAACACTATGCGAACGGTTTTAGAAGCCTTTTTAAGTGACTTCTATACGTATACATCGATGACTTTTTAAATTTATTATGTCAACAGTTTTAATAAAAGGCGTACGCAAATTATATTTTTAGTAATACTTTTAGTTTTTTAAGGTAGGAAATTATCGTTATAGCTTCCATAACTTATCTCTAGATATACACACTTATCTATAGGGAGGTACCTACTGATATTGTAAAAATACTATTCCTTTAAATATCGATAATTAAATTAATAAGTTATTTCTGAAAAAAATAGCTTAGCGATCTTCAATTATTCGTGTCTTCATATTAATCTTAAAATAATTGTAGTTAAAATTACGTTGTACACGAATAAAACGACCAAGTATAAAACACAAATAATTCTAAAAGATATAAAGTGTCTCTTACAACAATAATAACACTGAAATCTGCAACCTAAAGAAAATGTTAAAAGTAAACGCTTCGGAAAATTTCGCACTATATCTTCGCAATTTAAAATACATAACATTATCGCGAAGTTTCAAACTGTAGCCGGATATTCGATACAAGTTTGTTTAGCAGACTCTTCTCGCTAGTTCACTGAAATAGCTTATATTCCAACATAACAATATAATATTTATATCTTTACCGGAGTAGGGCGGACGAAATAATTTTGTAAATATATATGAATGAATTAAAGGCTTTATTTAACAATATGTATGTTATTTATCTTATTACATGTGTATTGTTGAATGGATTTCAATGAATAGTAATCTTCCGGATAACCTTAGAGTACACTCGTACGTACATCAAAAAAGTTTGAAACATTTTAGCACGGCCTTAAATGTTTTAGGTGTCTCATGCCGGAATACAAAACACAACTTAAATCGGTCCGATCTGACAATTCGCCATACAATTCTGTTAAAATTACGAGTCTTAAGGCCGTGCTGAAATTTAATTTGCGTATGAGTATTTGGCTGTCAGTTTGTTAACTGTTAAATGAAAAATCCTTCCCAGTGTTATTGCAAGATTTTCTTCCTTTTATTGCATAAATTATATCAATAACTGCTTAGGTTTCGAAGCGGTACTCGTTGCGTTAAAAACTATACGGATAGCTTCGTCTATTTACTGAATAATAATAATAAATTCGAACAAAGAGAAAGTTTTACCTGAGCGAAACCACGGGACACAGCTATCTATGTACATTTAAACTGCATTTAAATCCACTGAAGTCAATGATTAAATTAAAAATTCATTAAAGAATTAATTCATTTAATTTCATTCTTGTGCCTCAAAAATGAAATTTCATCGGAAAATCTGAAAAGTATAAATTTAATAGCCAACCCAAAATACTCGGTGAAGAGCCAAATTTGCAATTCATTAAAACAATGAAAAATATAATTAAAATGGAAAATATTTCACGGAGTGGTGTGATCTGGTTACAGAGCAGCTCTGAGAAATGAAGACTGCCCGGTCATTATGGAAACCGGTCCAGAGCGAGACGGACTCGATAACGATGGTTCTGTACAATATTGCTATTCGTATGAAATTATTCGTATTAAACTCGCATATGTTTTCGCCTTAAAAATATAAGAAGAGAAATATGAGCCTTGGAAGCTCGCTTGTATAATAAAGCAAGGTATTTTTTAAACCAAATCGAAATATTACAACAACACTTAAAAATAATAATGCCCAATCTTAAGAGAAAAGTAAAATGGACTACAAAAATATATTAACACGTACACATTTAGGTACGTGTAAATATATTTTATATATTTACTGTTCAGATGTTCTGTAAAGTTAAACGTTTTCAAAAATTTTTGTGTTCGTCTGTACCATTTCATTTAATGTAGATAAATTCAGTAACTAAACTTTCACGTGAATATAATTCTTTTTTTCATCTAAACATAACATTTTAATTAACTACGCAGTACCATGTTTCCTTTATCCATTTATGTTATTGTATGAATAACAAGAAATAACAGAAACAATTCTGTTTTACATTCAAATTCAAGCTTTCTTTTAATTGAGTTTTGTTCAAGTCAAAAAAACGAACTGATTTATATGTTTCTTTTATTGCTTCAGCTTAAATATATATATTTTTTGTATGAAACTTGAGACAACCGTATGTATGTACCTATAAAAAATAATGTATGCACAATAAAGACGTTTATTTCTTGCCGTAATACAAAAAATGTATTTATTACTTTAATATACTTATTAATAATCTCAATTTAATTTTAAACACTTCATTAATAATGTTATAAGAACGCATGGAATATTACGTCTAGATAATAAATCCAAATTAAAGATTTCAAAATTAAAAAAAAAAATAAAACGCCAACTTATTTACACAAAAAAGCTAATAAAAAATCTAGTCCATTTCAAATTGAGAATGTTTTCAAAAAACGAATCGCGCCAAATAATTACGTTAGTCCCTTTTTAACGTTTTATGATAGCTTCTATTGAGTCGTTCATCGGTTCAGAATTGCGATCAGGTGGCCGGGAGGATTGCTATTGCATAACAACGAGCCACGAATATTAATCAGAGCGTCTTGGTGAACGCGTGAAGTTGTTTCAATACCTCCCATTCTAGACACAGATGTGACGAAATCTTGCTAATGAAGCATCAGATGTTAGATCATCAACAGCTGTTAGTTTTTAATTAATAAATAATATAGGACGATTATATACAGCTTCTAGTCTCAACAGATAAATGATAACAGATAACAGAAACTTACTAACTATTAACCTCACTACATCCATATTTATTAGTTTATATTATTATTTAAATGCGAAAGTAAATCCAACGGCTGTCTGTCTTTCCGTTATGCTAAAACTACTGAACCGATTAGAACGAATTTTTGAATTTTACACAAATGGTCTAGAGCCTGAGAAAGAATATAGGCTACTTTTTAACTGGAAAAAAGGTTTTAACCCTTTTTTGTGGGAAAGCAACTAGTAGTATATAACAAAGCTTTCTCTGTCCATATATAAATATGTACCTATGCTTTAATCTTTAAAAGTCTTTATTTTTTCTTATAAATAGAGTGATTCAAGAGGAATATTTATATGCATAATACAGGCGAGAGAAGCCGGGTCGGTCACTTTGTACTAGAGGATTAAACCTTCGCTGAGAAGGTATAGATTGTTAAATGTATTAATTGATACCCGTAAAATGAGAAATTCCTAAATAGAAAAGAGGGCAACAATACTTTTCTCACTAGAAACAGGTGTTAAGCAATATTTGTTAGAGTATTAACTGAAATTACTCAGTCCAATTTTTATGATACAAATTTCGCTTTCCAATTGCTTTTAAACTCGCAAAATACTGCAAATACTCCCTTGGGAATCAATTGGAAACATATACAAAATTGCATTGCAAATATCTTATTTAACCGAATACATTAAAAATGCAACAAATAAAATATTATACGTTAAAACTATTAGTTGTGCTTTTGCTGTTCACACGGAATACAAAATGGCGGCGTTTAATAATACTTTTTTTAGCGTTTATTTGTACCTATAAAATTCTATCACTCTCTCTTTTTCTTACTATACTATATACTATATCCGGCTCAAAGGACCAATATACCAATTAATCATTTTATAATAAGTAATAATAGATAAATACTACAACAATATCCCTTCTAATAAAATAAACGGTATACTGGTGCATTAAACATTGGACTAGCTCTTAGTATTATTTTTATTCCATCATTACTACATAAACTTATACTACACGGGTAAAACCACGCGGCAGATTTGGTAAATAAGGGCACAGTTGGTCTAAGGAAAATTTATAATTAAGGGTAGCTTAAGAACATGAACATTTAAATATTACAAATTATTTTTTGTACATACTATACGTACGCTAAGCTCGCTTCGAAGTTTTATCGCTTCACCCTAGCAACCTAGGCCTTCTCGCAAATTGAGGTTTAGTACAAGCATAATTGTACGTGTATTAAATTAAAAAATATATAGGCCCAGCCTCTTGATACACTTAAGATACCTTACGAGTACAAGGACTTATGATTATCTACTGACATTTGATTAGCATGTCTATATTATTTTATTGCTGATTCTAGAAACAGCAACAATTGGAAAATTTTTTGGAGATAATCAAAAAACGAAATTTATTAAAAAGTTAACTAACGAGCAGACAACATTTTTATATTCTTTTAATCTACATGTGTTAAAAATTTCAGAATCAAAATAAATAGAAAAATAGGTAAATTATATTAGCTGTGTGCTGCGTTTTTACTAGTATAATCTCATCCCCATATACGTTGAATTATAAATTACGAAAAAAAATTCACTTAAGCATTTTAACGGCACTGTGGTGGCATTCGTACATTACAATTACTTTATTTTTATACAATAGTCTAAAGTGAATATTTTAATATGACAAACAGGCACTTCAATTTATATGTATAGATGATATCAATGCATAGGTATTTGTAACAAACAAAATCTATGTTTTTAGTCGAACAAAATACACTAACCTCGCTACATTTCGGTTCACCACAGTCAAAGCCAAACACGTCCAATAAATTGCTAGTTAAACTGTCCCACGCTATTATGACCTTTAATAGCACTGATATTGGGATTATAATTGCGAGTTTTATGTTTTCTTTGTGTACGGTTACACACATAGTAATAAGTCTAGTTAGCTGTGAAAACATAGAAAACTAGCTCCACGCTCTGTAAAAATAGACACACAACAAACCCTTGAAAAACCTTCATTGAAAATTCCCTTCAAAATCATTTCCAGTTCAAAAACGTAAATATCTAATTCATTAAACTGACTTACAAAACCAGCAACCATATCAATTGCATATTCCTTTATCAATATTAAAGAAAGTAAAACAAGAAACCCTTGCAGACCGTAACTAGAGATGAAAGTTGTAGAACGTTCTGGAAGCTTACTTGGCTCATTTCATTCCAATCCTTTTTGCGCGAGAAAACCTTTGTGGATTGTACTTTTATGTTCCAATGTATCGGAGTTGACTTTGAAAGTGTATGCAGGATCTTATATAATGCTATTTACATTTTAGATTGAAAACGGTTTATGTTGAAGATAGGAGCCATTATGCTAAGGGATTAGGTCGAAATTTTAAAAGTTTTATAAACTTTAAATTTATAATGATAAATGCGTTTTGTGAATCTCTTAATAGACGAAAGATTGGTTTAAAAATTATACCTATACACAGTAATAGAACATCTTATCGGATCAAGAATTATTAGGTACCAATATTATTAGACACATTAGACTTCAAATCTGAAATCTTTTTTTAGGTACTTTACATTATATATTTTATTTTTGTTGAAGCCTGTCTTTAATTTTATTTATCATTACACTTTAAAAACGAATTCTTAATATATTATAGATGGACGGATAACAAATCTTAATCTTATAAGGGCTGGAATATCCAAATAACCTTAAAAAATTACCAAACTTATATTTCAGGGTGTTGGAGTGTAAAATCCCAAGCACGATATCCATGTCTGTCAGTATTGAGTTATTAAAGTTGTACAATAGAATGAACTATTTCCCCAGGGGCTGGCGGACGGCCAAAAATTTTAATCTCCTCCATTTCGTAGCCAGAATTTTATTGTAGGCATCATCATATTTATTCGGTTTTTGACGCAGTGATCTTGTCTGCGGCGACAGCCCTCGATGAATTATATGGTCAATAAATTATGTACGAATTTTTGGCTAAGATGTGTAGCTAAGATGTATAACAAATACTTATGTATGAAAGAATTATTTCTCTTCAAATGTTCTAAAAATGTTCGCGACACTCTATATCTATTTCTTAGATTGACCCATTATAATATTTTTATGGCAATCAATGTGGTCGAAAAAATATATTTAAAAAGTATTTTTTAACGTACTTCTGCATGTTAAAAAATAGATCATATTAACAGAATTTACGAGGATGAAGTTGCGGGCAACAGCTAGTATTATAATGACTATAGTTATAGTTAAATGAACTATAAAGAACATAGCCCGTGACATTTCTAGAATAAAATTTTCTTCGTATAGAATCGTAGGACCTCAATACTTTACTTCATTTCGAACGCTACATAAACTAAAGATACCCAAGAAATATGGGGGTACAGTTAAACAAATATCGCATTCAATTCTAAACGCAGACGATAGCTGAAACCTTCGGCCAATAAAGATATTCTTTGTTCTTATTTATGTCCTATTTGAAACAACTTATTATACCCATATAAAATACATTACAAATTTCTAATAATTTAATAATATTTTGTGGAATAATGGAGATGGCAATAATATATTTATGATAGATTTTTGATTTATCTTACCTACTCATAACTTCTTAGTCTATGTTATTCGTATATTCTGTATTTATTTAATTTATATCTGAAGCAACCGCTACTAATGCATTAAGTTCTGTTCTTAAGATAATATTTATTCATTTATATTACTTTCTGACATCGAATCATCGGGATGTAACGACCTTCCAGTCAATTTTGGTACAGAACTTGATATCCACAGACCATATGTATATAGATAATCAACTCAATCTAACTCAGAATCAAAATCAAAATCTCAAAATCAATCAAACAAGATCATTTATTAAACATAGATACTATAAACAAACATGAAATCAAATTGCTTCGTGAAGAAAGAGCAAGACAGCAAACCGAATCACTTTCCCATATAAACATAAATGTAATATGGATGGCCTCCTCTTTATTGAGCCTTCATCTACACACACTTTCATAATAAAACATCACTCACACAGGCGTATCTCCGACACGAGTTACGTGTTTAAGAAACGTGAGATATCTGGTCCTAAAGCAAACGAGATGATTGATGATCTAACGTCTAATATTATCAGATGTTTCATGAAAGGATTGGAATAGCCTATATTTCTTTTAAAGTAAAGCTTTTTGATGGTCTGAATTGAAGCTGGTTATAGAAGATTTATGAGCTACCTCTTCCGTAAATATTATATTTGGAAATTTAAATATTCATTAGAAATGCCTTGATTGATAGAAATTCGTTTGATTGATAGAAATAATTTATGTTTTAGAAACCAGTGTCAAGTGATTTACTGTTTCTCTTTAGAGTTCTATATAATCTTGGCCATCCAGACTTAAGTTTTCAATTCGTAATTCACTCCATTTTAATATCCTAAATAAAGCGTAATATACCTATCCCTTAGCCTACCTACCATCAAGTGATCCAACTGCTCAATTGCCCGTGGCATTGAATATATCTCTATTTTATAGATCTATGTAGGATCTATGTACATATATTTTAAACACCTAAAACTAACATCAATGTAAAATTAATAAAGCTTTAAAAGAAAATAAAAACAGTCATCTTACTGAACATACGTTGGATTATGACTTCTTAAGCGGTCCTAAGAGAAAATTCTCATTACACTAAAACGTAGCCAAATGTATGTTTATTAAGAACAATACAAAATGCTCATGCAGCACTTAGTTCCAAATTATCCCATTCCATTTAGACAACACCTACTTCTGAATAAAACATACACTCAGATGGAATGAAGACGCTTTAACCATAGCATGACATATAGATACTGGAATTTCTATAAGAATTTATAATTTTTTATTACCAATAATATGAGTCAGGACTGTTGTACTAACAATTTTGATAAGAAAAATTTTATCTCTATAGATTATTATAAAAATTTATTTAACTTATTTGTCGTCTGATTTTGTTGATGCCTTTTAGAGTATTGTATTATAGTATAAGTAGTAATATTGTATGATTATCTTTTTTAACAATAGATAGGTATTTGTAATCGAATCATTTAAAAGCGTTTTCCTTCTCGCTCTATCTTATTCGTATCTACATTTCCTTCTTTGTCGTAACGGCTGCGTATACGAAGAACCCAGTTTTACAAATGTCTATGGGTGAAAATTTTGCTTCACCAAAATGTGAACATATTAATAGAAAAACTGTATTTTTGTATAAATAATATTATAAAAGAGGTAAGTTTGCAAGTTTACGAAGTTTTAGACGACATTAGTATCTACTTTCGTACTATCTAGTACGAAAACGATTTTGAAATATAAGCTGTAGAAAGCTTCATTATATGTAAGTATAAATAGAACAGAAAAATGGGAATGGGTTTTATAACGAAACATATTTTATTTATTTATTAATAATGAGCACCAACAAATAGAACAAAAATTTATGATTGAATCGTACAATTTCGACCAGTAATTTAACAATTGCCCACTTAATTATAGTTGCCCTAAAAATTCGAAACAGTCGATACACGTATATCTATGGAATTTGTTAGAAAATTAAACAGTAAAGTAAAATCAATTAAGTAAATAAACAGTAATTATATACATTCTTATGATTAACTATTAATTTCAATGTCAAAGTATTGTTTATATTTAAACGTCATTATTATTTAAAACGTTAGTCAAAATATTTTTTTTAAAACTAACTAAATTATTATATTAAATGTCGAGATCATCACTAGTTGGGACTCTATTATATGAGGTTGACTTTTCCATTTTCCAAGCAGTCTGATCTGTAGGATTGTAAAATAGCGCCTACAAGATACAAAATCTTCAGTAGACGAACTTGGCTCTGATTTTCACACACATACGTTTTTGATGGAATAAAATATTCATGGCACTTTCAGTGAGCAAACATCTCTGTTGAACTGCAAATAACTCGTTGACACAACGAAATGGAAATGGAAACAGCGAAAAAGTTCCTACTTATCGCGAAATAACTATTATACAAGATTTTAGTATGAACATTTTAAAATTTTAATTTTCCATGTGAAATTAACAAGTTTTAATGTGAGGGAGAATTTAGTTTTTAGAGTAGATAGTAATTAAAATGTGTAATATTTGTATTTTTAATTTCTAATTTATATTATAAACTAGCTGTTGCCCGCGACTCCGTCCGCGTTGACTTTCTTATAAACTTTTACACCCATTCCCCCCTTATAACTAAATTTTCCAGTTAAAAAGTAGCCTATGTTACTCTCATCTTATCAACTAACTGTATGCTAAAAATCAAGTCGATTGATTGCTTAGCTACGGCGTGAAGGAAGGACAAACAAACACACTTTCACATTTATAATATTACTATGGATGCTATAATTACTGATATTTTTTGTCAATCTCTAACATCCAAATGTTATTTTATTAGAATTAACCTTAGTCTGTATTTCAAATGTCAATTAGAATCTACAAGAGTCCTTTTAAAAGAAGCATTATATCTTCATGTGGTAATATGTTCTAAAAATATTTTAAGTCTACACTACGTACCTACAAAATAGTCAAAATGCTCCTATAAATATCCATAAGTCATTGTTATTTCAGGCTGATAGCCTTAAGACCTCAATGAGGTCAAATGAGGTCAGCCAGATTTATGCCGTTCAATATCAGAAGGTATTACAGCAGAAACTATTTTACCATCTCCCAATATGATTAATTGAGTCGACCTACTTAATATCGTATGATTATCGTATGATAATTGATCGACGTATTTATTGTAAGAAACATTATTTAATTCACAAAGATAATAATAATCTAGAAAAGGGAACACATTAAATAATAATGCTTGCTGATCTAAGCTGAATAAATACCTACGTTTTTTTAATTATAAATGAAGTTGTTAATATAATTAAATTATTAATTTATTTATAATAATTCAAACTATTATATACCATTAGGTAGATACATTAATTTTATATTTTATATGAATTAGTCCAAATAAAATATAGAAGAATAGTAAGCAATGCAAAAAAACTTTAACAGATATAAATTAAACAAAAATTTCCAATTTGTATTAATTTTATAAACAATTTTTGGTCTAATCATTACATCTGCCCTTTAATTCTCGCTTAATTTTCACATCATAAAAGCAATAATAGTATTCATATCCCCAAATCCATTTATTTACAACCCAAAGGGCTTGAAATTACATTAAATCACTTGTGTCTTGTCCTAATCGGTACCGTTTAGCTCGGCTTATGAGAGAAATTCTTAATTTAAATGTAAATTGTGAGACGCCGCTTTTCTTTGATAAATTTGTTTTGAGATCATCTCTGTAGACTACAACAAATTTAACATTTTGTAGGCATTTGTCAAACAAAGTTAAACGCTACAAATCGTGTCGCGATCAAAATTGTATTAAATTTAATAATTGGGTCTTCATATTTGGTTAAACAATACTTTTTTTAATTTGACTAGTAGACTCAAGGTTTAGGATTTATTTTAGTTAATATTTTCTTTAAATAAATAGTCAATTGTTCACGTAATGGATACCTTTGTGCTATGTTATATAATCTCCTAGTTAACATGTAATATATACTGTACATAGCACGTTATATATACACCTCGTAAATATATCACAAAATTAATTTTTAAGTCCTATCCGTAGTTTCAGATGCTTCAAATGAGATTTAATGTGACCAAATATTTTTTTTATATATTAAAAAAAACAAATATTGAAATCTGAAAAAATGATGAAATCTGTATAATCTAAACAACACATTTCAGCGTGATATAGAGACTGTATTAGGTTGGTATAAGAACTTCAGTTTTTGTAAAACATTAACAAAAAAAAAATTAATTACAAACCCAAAAACTCAGGTTATTGACATTCACGAACGAGGTAAGTTTCTTTGACACAAACAACGTATAATTTATAAGACAAGGCATCGCTTCTTATCTCGAAATCAAAATGCTTAAAGCCTCTATTGCACGAGGACTCTTTCGAAGTTCTCACACTAATGAGGCATACTTAGTTCTTTGAGTTTATACATTCCTGGTATCTGCATTATCCGTACTATCTTCAATGTTCTAGAAAATTCAATTACAGGTAGTTTTAAAATCTATTACGATCAAGTAGAATTTATCTAGTAGTAAAGAAAACCGTTTTATTTGAATTTACTATTTTCTTGAAAAACAATGGTTTTGTATACTATTACTATTTAAAAACTTCTTATAAGTAGTCTAATTGAATAAACATTTTGCTATGACTAAAGACGGACTTTTTATCGTGGTTTTTCTTCTTGTTTCTTCAATATGTAAGTACTATGTTTAATAAATTTTGAAATATAATTTACCGAATAGTAAGTCATCCATTCAAATTCAATTTACTTACAAATATCAAAATTATTGGTGCTAATAGTTTCGATGATAAGCTTTGACATTTGAATGTAATGTATTTATTATATTATAATTTAGAGACATAAAATAGAAAATTGGTTTGAATATAATTAATTATTGCCAAAAGGTCGTTAACAGAAGTCATAATTATTTTATCAATACAAAAATTACTCTATTCAAATAAATATAAACCAAGCACCGTCTAACTGAATTACTTTAAAATAATAAACGTCAGAAAATCTTGATAACTACGAACCGTTTATTAAGTAGGTAAATATCCCCAAAATACTGCTTAATTAACATTATTTTGTAACGGCCTATCTATTGTAACCGACTTCAGACTTTAATTAAGACTATAATTTCGTTAAATTAACAGGTAACAGAACAAGCTTAATAAATATTTGAGACTTTTTTTTATAATATGAAGAGGGGAGACGAGCTGGACGCACTCCTGACGGTAAGAGTAACGCCAGCCCATAGCCAATGCAGTGCTACCCGGAACTTTGCTATAAAGCACAACTCCGGGCAGGGTGCACTACACCGACGCTCCCCACTTTGAGTCATCAGATGTTAAGACTCATTAGCCCAGTAATTTCGCTGGCTACAGTGCCCTTCAGACCGGAGCACAATGACATTTTCACATCACTGTTCAGGCGGTAGAATGTCTGGCACTGCGGGGGTACCCACCCAGTCGGTCTCCTGCGAAAGAGACCTACCCCCGGTAGGTAGACTAGGAGTGTCCCGCGATTTTACCCACGTTGTTCCTGTTCCCGGGACAATACCGGGATATATAGTATCCTATGTGTAAATCTAGAAAAATTTCGTATCTAAATACAAATTTTGCGTAAAAGAATAAAACATACATCTGTATATACATTCTCACAAACTGCCATATATTTATAATATTGGTAGGACAAGAAATAAAATGTTGTAATAAATGTAGGAAAGGAAAAGGTGAATGACCCTTTCTATGAAGTGTGAAATTTTCACCAGTCGGAGTACTGAGGGATCGTCAAGAATTTTTTGTATAGTAAGTTGGATAAAATAATATTATAAGAGCAATTCATATGTCGCACTTTTCCACAATTGTATAATATAATTCTATTCATTTGTTAAATTCGTTTGTAATTTGTTTAAAGAGTTTTTTTTATAATAAATGCTAAGTATTCTGTCGCTTGTGTTAGTTATATGTATGTTATATAAATACATATATAGTTATATTAGCAGTTAAACATGACCTATATGTAGGTAATAATGTCAGGTTTTTTGGCTATTTATACAACTTTATGAATACTAATTCACATTTATATACACAACTACTACTTCTTAAGAGAATATTAAACAAATGCTTTTTATAATGTGTGAACCTAGTATAATTTCAAGCCGTAAGAATAATCCTTAAATGGTTGTCCTTGTACAAAACTAGGCCACTATCTAACAGTAACTTATTAGTGCCAATAAGTATTTCCTTTGATCCGATGCTTCCTTCGTTGTTGGTTCAGTAACTGAACTCCAGCAAAGCCTAAAAGCTTTTTATATTTTTCCACAAGCAACACAGCTCGTTGGGACTTATGAAATTGACTGGTTGCTTGCGTTTATGTATATATTATATATTTCTATTTTCTTTAAACACTTATGATGCTAGTTTAATTTATTTTGCTACATTATATATAGTATGAATTTCGTCATTATAATACTTATTGGATTTGTTATGATAAATTTGTCATATAAAAAAACGCAAAGACTAATTACTGACGCAAGCGTACATTTCCCTAAAAAGCCGGCAACACACTCGTGATAACGCGGGTGCTCATGGGCGGCGCTGATATCTTACCATAAAGTGACTTACCTTTTATATGTAAAAAAACTGACATCACAACATAATTATAATAAAACAATACCGGTACTTATTCGTGATAAGTGAAAACTCTATTGCTTAGTTTCAATGTGGTATTTGCAAAATTATTAAACCAGTCACTAGTACCTCAAAATACTACTATTAATTTGTATGACTATTCCAACGCTTTATAATAAACGTGGTTAGTTAGATACAACATTCAAAGTGTCAGTAGGTTAGATTCTAACTGACTAGTGACTAGACACAACACCGTGTCTAACTCAATTATAGGCGGTCTTCACTCTGATATCTAGACTGAGAATCTATGTACCGTAGGGTATTGGTATAGCTATACCAGGTCCGGGATATTAGTTGAAACCAATACTACCTGTATTGGTTTCATAGTCGCGTCCGGTGCTCGTCCGACTAGATTCGACCAATTTTAGTTCGATTGACAAAATAACAAGTTACGAAATGCTTCTATAATCGTAGTTTCAAAGTGGACTTTCGCCACCATTTAAAATTTATTGATATTGTACGATTTTTCACTTATAGCAGAAATCACTTTGTAGTGATAAGGCCGCCAGTCACAACATTTCCAATAGTTTTTAAGATTGTTTAATTGTAATATCTTTATTGTAACAAAGAATAAATAAATAATTAAATAAACAGACGCCAAAATCGCCTTTGTTTTAACTATAACGCTGTACCTATCCTACCCGAAATGTTAAGCCCTGCACCTACCATTTTATTGCTTAAAAACCATCCTTGTTCATCTACTAATATTCAAAAAAAAGAATAAGGTTAATCGGTTCAGTTGTGGTTTTGCGGTTCATTTTTATATAATAGATTATTATTTAAAAAAATACGCATGTTTTTTTTAAGATAACACCGGCACTGAGCTCCCAAAGCGACACAATTTGAGATCCAAACCGCAAAACGTTCCAAATCACACTGAGAGCACGTACTTTGCTTTGTTAACTATGTACTTTGCCAATGTCAATCCGAATTGTTCAATAAGATGGTTAATAGAAAGTCTACTGTTATATTTCATGCTACATCTTCTTACTAAGAATATTATAAAAGTTAAAGTTTTTTCAATACAGATGTGTAGTTATATAATGACAGTTTCATGCAAAAACTACCCAATGAATGTGAATGAAATTAGGCATGCAAGTTATAGGTCGCGGCACGGATGTTTAGCGCGGGACGAGAATAGCTGCGCATCGGTAGAATCGCGCTCGTAATTGACGTATTGGTGCGAGAAAGACAATACGACTGGGGAACCAATCAACGCTCGCGCACCGGACGATCACGCGTCCTCTCGATACCTTATTTTTGACTTCTGCGCAGGTTTCGTTCAGCGCTAAAGATTCGTGACGCTACTTATACCACTTGTAAATCTACCGATTAGACAGTTATTATTGCGTGGTGAACGGGAACCGTGCGTGGTGTTAGTATTCTATACTGATTTGTAATTTTTATTGATTTATAAATATTCGTAGTTCATCGTACTAGAGTGTCAGATGAAACCTACCTTAGTTAGCTCACGTCATACAATTTGAGGCCCTAACCGCATAAACGTTTCAAATCACACTACAATACGTGTTTTGCCAAACGATATCGTCTTTATTCAATAATGCTACGTTAGCATTTGGCACAAGCTCCGATAAGAATACTTCAGCTTGACAATAGTTTTATATCTCTTTTTATGGCGATGTATTGATTTCGAGATTTATTACAATGTCATATCGGAATCGTTGAGATGAATACAGTTAAACCCAAGAAGTATTGTCTTCTTATCTTGAGATGCATTTTCTTTTATTGTATGCTAAATTCAGTTTCTGCGAAGCTTAATATTAAAATGGATCGCCCCATGTGTTGTTAAGTACATAATTCAACAGCTTAATCGATTTCGATAATTATTATTTTTAATATTCCTTGAAGTACGAGAATGAGTCTTTAGCATAGACATAATGGATAAGTGTGGGTGGGTCTCAAATGTAGCTCAAGTATTTTCCAAAACACTAAATCTACCATAGAAATTTAAAATAATTTTGAGTTAATAAATTAGCGTATTATCGTAATTTGAAGGAAATCCTGATGGCATGGAAAAGATGATGGTTGTAAGTCTCATCCCTCCCGTTGGTCAAATCTTGTTAATTAAGTCTGGCCTGCCAATGACCGACGCTATTACATCCTATGGAAAACAGGAAGACTTGGAAAAACGTATTACCTCCCGAGATCTTTTTCTAATTAGACATGACCTTCAGCAATAAATATACGAATATAATCGTCATGTAAACAAGATACATTCAATAAAATCCAAAACGCTTCACTAGATCCAGTGACGTCACAACTTTAACTCTTAATAAAAGTAAGTCTTTCCACGAAATTCAGTTTGGATATAAAAGTAACTTTTTATAACTGAACTGAATTTCGCTTGGCACTAACAATTACTTACTGGAATGGAACAAACGTCCACAAAAACAATCGAGGCCTGTATGTAATCCATAACATTATTTACTGATAACAACTTACAAGAAAATAACCTATCTCTCCATACTAAATCTCACCGACTCGGGTGTCAACAAGAAAAAGTATAAAACCCATTTGTCACTGTATCTCCGAAGCTCTTATACATTTTTATACTTCGCAATTTAACCGAGAAAATATTACGTTGTTGGCGGAGTTTAGTGTTTGTATAATTTATTTGATGTATGTCGGAAAGGCTCTATTTATTTACGTACCTACTTACCGAGGTACTTGGCGTTTCATATGAAAATCATTTTTGTACTTACTAAGTTGATTTGTTTTCGAGAGCTAAGTAACTTAGCTACTTAGACATTGGAATAGAAAGTGGTTACTTTTATTTATTTTGAAATTGATTCTTGCTTTGCTTTACATTGCTTCTGGAGATGAGTTCTGGGAGTAAATGGAAAATTTACTATGAATATAACGCAAGTCATAATGTCACTTTAAAACTTTATTTTTGTGCATATTTCGAAAAATCTTACAGTCTTGCATTGCAACAGTATTTTTAAACCGATCCTAGTTTCGAAGACTTCAATACATTCTTTCCTCTTTATAGTGTTAGTATAGAAAAGTAAACACAAATTTCGGCCGACAGACATACCACTCAACCGCCCTATAATTTTGTAGTTTAGCTGTATTCACATTTTTTAAGACAAGACCTAGAAAGTAAAGAAATTTAATATTCTATAGCTGTCGTGAACAAAATAGTTAAAATATAACGGTCTTGAGTCTTGACCTTAGTTTCAAATTTCAACTCTTCGAACGTACTTTAAAAGGAAAAACATCGTATACTTATATTCTATTTCTACTCGCATCTTCGCATTATTCAGAAACCTTTGACACATTGACAGGGGTGAGGTGTCAGCTGGTGACATCGATCTAAATCTTCACTGATTTATATAAGCCCTTTTTGTCTGTCGAAAACCCTTTACGAAGAAACTTATACATTGTATGGTACAATAGTTAGACTGTAGTAAACGTGATTTTTTCCGTTAACGACTATTTAATAAGGAAAAGCTTCAAGAATTGCAAATATAGACAATTTATTCTATTAAACCATGTCAATAGTTTATATATAATGATGGAGTATACACATAGAGCCCTCAAATAAATGCCATGTATCCTTTTAAAAATATATCAATTCATAATGTCTAATTTATAGGACGAAAATTCAAAAGCTTTTGTAAACCATTTTGATTTAAAAAAATGCTTTAAAATTATACATTTGCAATAAAGATTAGCCTTCTTATTCGCCCATCCCTCGTTTCTTTTTGTAGTTAAGATTTCAACTAAGATAAGAAGAAATACGATAAATTTAAAATAAGCCTTCTTATTGGGCTGTAGACATTAAAAGCCATTAGCCAGTATTACCATTTAATTCTTCTGTATGTGGTAACATTACTTGCTATTTTTTTGTAAACGTATTTATTTATGTACATGTAAGGTCAGAGGGCATTGAGATTTATTTAGACATACCACACCGATGGTTTGGTTTCTTTATTTAGGATATAGCACAACTGTTAGCATAGGGCTATCGTCGACTTGCTTCGTGCGTCCTCAGCGAGTCCGCCCCCGCAAGCGTGCGCGGCGGAACACCGGTGGGTTTTAGTCGGTATGGCTTTTCTGGGGAGTCCGGAATAATCCTCCTTCCCCTCCGGGGAGGAGGCGGTATCCGCAACTGGATTTCCTACCGTCAAAAAAATCAAATAAAATAAAAAAGGGCGATGGTCGACTGACGAATGCCTTTATGACCTTAGTGTGACTCATATTTAAACCTTATACTTAAATTTATTAATTTATTTAGAATCATATTATACACGTATACATGTATATTTTATCGAAAAAATCCTCTTAAAAATCCACAGCATTTTCTTAATTAAACAGCAGTTGAAACTTGAGAAATCTTCAACTTTTTCCAATTTAACGTGAAATAATAAAGTCGTAAACAAATGAATTCTTTCCGTCGTCTTAATTACGAAGTCCTGATAACTGACGCGGACAATTAGAAGAATTTGCGAAAAAATTAGGGAAGAGTTGTTATATCTTGACGTTTTCTAAATGTTTCGTCATTAATTGAGGATAATCGGATTTTTAGAAGGTCGATCCTAATTTATTAGGGAATATTTACAATTTTAATCTTGCTGGATTTTATTTTAGTCATGTAATATTTTTGTACTTACAGAAAGAGATACTATGAATTAGTATTTTATACTACAATGGTGCAACTTCCTCAATTGATTAAATAATAACTCTAAATTAGGATTTGAATCTAGTTCTACGATACTGCTTTAAAATTGGACTTTACTTGGACTATAGATTAATTATTATGGTTAAGAAAAATACGAATCGCAAATAATTCCAGTTGATAACATATTTATTATTGTGTATAGTACGCGTCACGAATCTTTAGCGCTGAACGAAACCTGCGCAGAAGTAAAAAATAAGGTATCGAGGTAGCGGTGCGGCGCGCGGGGCGCGTGATCGTCGGGTGCGCGAGCGTTGATTGGTTGTCCCAGTCGCGTTGTCTTTCTTGCACCAATACGTC
>DWAJ01001695.1:0-20912 GCA_018238005.1 Eurema mandarina | reverse complement strand
TTTTTACTTATCCGCATTCAATACGGCTAATCGTTGAACCGCCGCTTTGCAAAACGGCCCTGTTTTGTAAAACGGCTAGCCGTAATGTAATACAGCGGATTATACAATCCGCCTGCGACATATATATGCTTAGTCCATAAAAAATATCATAAGCGCGTTTCAGAACTATGCGCATTAGTACGAGTAGCGGTCGCAACAAACACTTGCTATATATTTATTGCAAAATACTGTAGGCGGGTTAGATGAAAAGTACCTTCAGCTTTTGAATTTATTTACACAAGTTAAAACAATTACAAATACTCGTTTAGGAAAACATTACGGCATATATTAGCCTAAAAAAACACACAATAAAATCTCAAGAATTTTACTTACACAGTCATATTTTTGTTGGATCGTTTTTGTGTTTGTTTCACAATTCACAGATTATTATTTCAATGCCTTAAAAGATGACGTTTAGTCAAAAATATGAAACGAATCAAAAATTGTAACTCCCATTTGTGTGTGAATGTCAGCGTTAAATTTCTAATAGTTATAGATACATTACATTTTTGCCGAAAGAGTGCTTTAACGTCCTAAGCTGTTACGCATAGGTACTATTTTACAACTACACATTTACCTTAAAACCTTATTTTCTATTGAAACATAAATGGTGTTAAATGGTAGTTGCAAATGACGCTAACAATCCTTCAATATTTTAAGGTATAAACAGATATATACAATTTTACGATATTTCCAGATAAATAAGAAAACAGTAGAAACATTATTTTTGTATTTTATTTTGTGTTTCTGTCTACTAATAAGTTAATAAATCTAATTTGTATTATTTCTATTTTTTGAATGTATGATTTAAAAGTGAGTCCATAGCAGTCAAGAGAGTAACTCAATATTGGATCTATAAGTGATGAGTACAGAAACTTTAGTGCATATAAGAGTATAATGAAGATTTAAAGATTTTTTCTAGTGATAAGAATTCTTTCTCTCTGTATGGTCTAAAATATTCCATTTTAGCCGATTTTTCCATCTTAAGCCAATGATATCATATTAATTAATTCATTTATTTATTAATCTTAAGCTAATAAAATAAAAATAAACATAGAAGTATTAATACTGTATCTATGTTATTTCTAGTTACCGTTTCAGGGTCTACAGCCTACGACGTTGTGTATATTTACAAATTGTCTCGTTTATAGAAGGGACTATAAATGAGACATCCTTCAAAAACATATTTAGTACTAAAGACAGTTTTATATCCTAAATAGCAATAACTTCGTAATATTATGTGCTTAAATGAATAAATTTTGGCTTTAATATTCTTATTGACACTTAATTGCAATATAAATGTTTTAATTAAAATAAAAAGAACAAACTATTTGTTCCCATACGTTGTAGCTTTGTTTAAAAAAAAAAGTTTAGATCTGGACTAAGGAGCAAAAAAATGGTTGAAGGTTTTTAAATGCTCGTAGGTATAAACCGACAAAACAAAAAGGATAAAATAGATTCGAAGAGATGTCTGTTTTGTTTCTTATCCCATCTTCAGAGACGACGCATGTGTTTTTTCTCCGATCTTCAACTTAATTCTACCGTCTAAATAAATTAAACACGGCAATACTATTCTTTAAATCAGATATCATTTGTATAGGCGAAGCGTCCGCAAACAGACGTGTCAGTTAAAATGAAATGTATCACAGATTATAAATCTTTTTGTCATTTAACCAGTTCTAACGGAAAAAGAATAAATGTTTGTTCTAGGAAAATAGGGCAAGCGTTAAATTGAGTGACATTTATATTCTGTAATGATTGGAAACTGGTCGTGTTATAATGAACGATCACTGGAGATGCCAACTTTTAAAAAAGGGGGAAAGGGAAGCAATGGTTGTTATAGACAGATAGCGATATAGAAGAGCGAAATATAGGAACTTGTTGCCGCCCACTTTCTGGAGAAAAAGCAATGATATAATTCAAGAAATTCATTACTTGACACCACTTCTGTTGGGAAGTTTGGTAATAAGGTTTAGCCTAATAGAGAACTCTTGATACAGTTTATACGGTGCTGAAATTGTACGGTGATCCGTACGATTTTAAATATTCGTAACGGAAAATTTGGTTACAATATATATGTGCCGTTAACTAGAATTGAAGTATTTCTTAATGTGCAGTCACCGACAAGGGTATAAAGACATTCAAATTACATGTTATATGACCATAAAAATATTCTATAATCTATACTAATATTATAAAGAAGTTTGTGTGTTTGTTAAATTGTAAGGGGTAATCTCGGGATCTACTAAACCGACTTTAAAAATTCTTTCACCAATAGAAAGTCACATTATTTCTAAGTGTCATAGGTTATATAATAAAGTTACAAAAGTAAAAAGGATTATTAACGTCGTGCCCAACAAAGTGCGCACGGGTCAGCTAGTTAAATATTTAAGTGAGAAAAGTAAAATATAGGTGAGAAAAGTAAAATATAATATAGTAATAAGATGTTTTGTAATGTATTTATGTAAATGTATTTATTATACTGTAAGTCGACTGTATACACATTTTAATTTCGAACTCAAATATGAAGGTTATTCACATCAATCATATTTGCCGCATCGTGGTTTTACTAAAACTATACTATCAAAGACGGTTCTGAGATTGTTTATAAGATGAAAGGAATTTGACACGAGGAAGTGAGTGATACTCAGGATACTACTAAGGATTATATAGAATCTCTAAGGTATGATCGATTCGTGAAAGATCTTGTGTGATTTCCCCGAAGAAAGAAAATGATTTGATGAAATCCCTTAACAGTATTTTGATAGGTGTGATATTATAACATTTACATGTAAAAATATATTATCACTTAAATATATCTAGTGTGATGCATGCGTTACAAATAGCACTGTTTTTTATAAAATAATATTAAATTATTATAGATTCAGATTTCTCGATACAATAAAAATAAGAACTAAGCACTTATTTTTTTATTTTATGGTTCAGTACCCAAAGGATATAACATCCCAGAGTAGACATGCTGAATCAACTCGATATATGTAACGAGAGGCATTAAGTTATTGTATACCAATGTATGTAACAATTATAGTTTTATACTTATTATTACAATTCTGTTGTTGAAACTCAAATGCTTACAGAATAGTACATACCATACCATCTACTTGTGACGATGGGTAATATTGTTAATGATATAAACTTTCAGCAACTTTCTTTCACCTCCGGGTGTTAATACTTTTTCTCGATACCTCGAGTTTGCACTAGATGGCGCGCTTACAGTTTTTATTCGATGACGAAACCTAAGAAAGAGTCATGATTTTGACAGTCCATCAAGTCCAGTAAATATTGAAACAGAAAATAAATAAAAATAAAATAAAAAACACTTTATTGACCAAAAGCATACAGGAATGAATACATTATAAAAAAAAACACAATTGAGCCAATTGGCGGTTGACAAGACGGTTGAAAATGACAGTTCCATAGATTCGTTATAATAGTCTGGATAAATTTTAAATAAAATTAGTTCGTTAAAAAGATATATCTGATTTGAGAGCCGCAAGAAAATCGGTTGCGTAGTTTAAAGATTTAAGCATACATTGGGACAGAAAGAAGAAAGCGACTTTGGTTTAAACTATTTGTTTCACACTGTCTTATTTTATTTACTTTCGTTATTGGATTTGCTTATTCATTATTATATAGGTTTACAGAATCAGAGATTCACAAGAAGAAATAAAACACTATAATGCTTCCATGAATATGTATTTATTGATCCTGAATGACTATATACAAATAATGTATACAATATAATTGTATGGTTTAGCACGTTAAGGTAATGTGTAGGATAATATATCATGATATGTACAATAGATCTTAGACTCAATAAGAGCTGTAAGATTCGTATTCTAGGTTAACACCAAAAAAGAAAAATTCACTTGAAAAAATCAATTAATTTCTTAATATACAATAATAAAAAAAATTCTTAATAAAAAAGATACATCTGGCCCTCTGGATCCGTAATAATTTCGTTTAAATTAAATATCAGTTGAACTTGAGCTATGAAATTTGAAACACAAATTAATAAATAAAAAGCATACTTTCATACAATGTTTTAGAACTATATCAAAACCATTATAAAGGTTTAATATACGTATTATGGAAGAAAAGTAGAAATAAAGTTACAGGAATGCTTAGTGACTAGTGTTAGAAGCACGTTATCGCATTGAAGTAGCATCTTAGAACCCGGCCCCGCCCACTTGCTTGCCCGCGACGTTGCAGACCCGTCTGAAAACGAGAAAAATAGCTCATAAATACATTATTTATACACATTACTATACTTTAGTCTATGGTTTATTACGATCACATGGCTAAAAAGTACAAGTAATTCTGTCAAAATTAATGGATAATTTGAAAATTTGTTGCTAACGATCGATAGATTCAAGTTATCTTAATAATAAAGTTTTTTTTAATCCTATGAGGATATCGTCACGTTTAATCGTCAAGTTTAAATACATACAAACTGAAAAACACACATTTAAACTGAAATAAAAATCTTTTGTCAATTTTAGTCATCTAAAATTCAATCACTTTGAATCAGCACTCATCATTATTGTAAATCGATGACATCATTAACTTCGTAAAGTCCTTTAACTGAAGGTATTGATAACTTATTCTATTGGCGGACATTTGCAAGTTAAGCGAAGCGTGTAGACTACCTTTACAAAGCACAATTTTAAAATACAATGGAATATCGACTCTATACTCCATAGTCAAAGCTAAATAAACCATAATATAAAAAAATACTTTTTTTGAGATCTTTAACGATTTTAATTAATTTTTTTCGCACACAGAAGTAATTTATGTATCGTTGAAGAGGGACTAATTGGTTTCAAACTGCTGACACAGAGTTCGATGAAATTTAAACGACCTAAATAAATAGTCGCCCAAAATACGTAACATAAATAAAAACAGTTTTAATAAAATTGATAATAAGTACCTAATGAAGCTTGTATCGTGGCTTTAGTACTTTTACAGTTTATTATTATTAAAAATTCATTTGCACAGTTACATATTAAATGCATTAATTCGTTCATATATTGATAGTATATTTATTTATTTATTAACGCTTAAAAACTAACGAATCAAAATTTTTGTATGACATTTTTAAAGTGCTCTTACTTTTCTTACTAAGCTCTTTCCTGTTGAACAAAACCCCTTAATTTACATGCTATAATTGCTGTCCTAGTTACGTAACACGTACTTAAAATATTCATGAATTTCTGAAAATACCTTCAAAAATAGCCCTAAGAATATATTTTTGATTGGATGAGTTTGAATTAGTTCTCGCGATCTTCAGTCTAAGTAAGACTTGTGGTAAAGCCCTGTGGGATATAAAGCAACAGTTAGGACGTTGACAGTTAAGAGCAAATGTCATACCAAATCATTTCCATCATAGTTCGCGATCCTCAAAGGAGCTGTCCGCGGTCCATCGCGGTCGGTCTCGTAACGTTGTGTGCCGTCTTCTCTGAGTGCCTTCTGTAAGGCCACTAGAAGACGGTCTAAAACTAACGCTGCTCGCTTTTGAGGGATTACTTGCTGAAATAGAACGATCATATTTTAGCTTTAAGTACTCTAAATGTAGCTGACTATAATTCAGTATCTACTTAACACAAAAAGTACAGTTTCAAATTTCAGTAGGAGTTTCCTTTAGGTATGAGCTATTAAAATATAGCTGATCACTTATCAGTATAATACTTGATATATTTACCGATTTTAAACCTATCACACCTGTTATAAGATTATAATTTGTCATCGTGCCCACTTAGTTTTACACTAACAGTTCTAATTTATTATTTTGACTAATACAAATTTGATTTTAATACAATATTCGTGTTATTATTTATACTTATTTTATGCTAAAAAGTTATTATAATTTACAATTAATCGCTATCTAGTATCTACAAACTAAATGATGATTTGAAATATAATTATAGGCACCGATTCGACCTACTAACGTACCTATTTTAACAAGTAATGAAAAAATTGGAGCTGTCTACAAAATATGACTTAAATGCCAAAAGCGTGATTAATCTCCCATAAAACTAATATGAATCTTAATTCTTACAACGTGGGCGCAGAACCAATAGGCTTTAACACCTACGGCTATTGCACACTGAATATTAATATGCTTAAGATTTTAAATAAATGTAATATCACGTACAATTGAAAGTTAAAAACTATTTCAATTGTGTATATTTCTTGTAAGAGAGATGTTTTCCTACTAAATGGGGAGCGACATTCAACTATTTATAATTACTGCTACAATATACAATTTAAAATAATGGATAAACTTATTATAGATAACATAAAAATAAATAATTAAGGAAAGCTAAATATTAATTGCCCTTTTAATTTTTTAGAATCCTTCTAGAATGTTTCTTAACTTTGAGGCTTACGTTTTATAACCCGGTAAACGATATCAAAAATATTCGATATCGCCGACGATTGCATTCGGAGTAGAACGTCTGGTTATGGCTAACTAATAAAAAATAATAAATAACCTGGTAAAAATCGCTAGGTCCCGTTGGATGCAGGTGGCTGAACCGGTCGCGCTGGACATCAATTGAAGAGGCTACGTCCGACATCGGACAGAGACAGGCTGATGTGTATGTATGCATTACTCACCTCATGCATATTTGAAGGTTCCATAGCCAAGGTATATTCCTCGTCACTAGCTGGCGCCGGCAACCCCATAACCAAAGCCACACACACGGAAATGAGTACCAATGGAGTCATCATCTTGAAATCATGAGCTGAGTACTGTAAAAGCAAACATAATTTATTTTCAGAATCTGTACTTCTGTTACAAAGAGGGCAGTTTTTTATAAGTTTGGGGCGAACGAGCAATCTAGCCATGAACTGATGATGAAAACATACGGATGATGTTGCTGATATTCAATTTTCTCCGCAACTACTGAAGTGTTAATTTCAGAGCATCCTCAGATCACAATACGTATAAATATATACAACTTATACTAAGTGCGTACGCGTGTTACCAAAAACGATAGAAACTTTTGTGTGTTAAAAATAAATGAGATAGTTTTGTAAATCATTACGTAGACATTTCACAAAGCACGTTATAGACGTATTTTTTATAATATTAGGTAAAATACGGCTTAATTTGTCTTAATTATTTAAATCCGTAATCATACAAGTTATAAACGCTTGTATTAAGTAGAGTGAGTGTCCAAGAAAACACGACCATCGTTTTAATTTCAAAAAACTTCACGTGCCTGTAATAAGTTCCACCCACATTTTCCAAAAACTTACTTCCGAATGAGATTAGGATCTGGTAGTATAATTATTGGGGAATTCAATTTCCTGTAGCGAATTAAAAATATTCACTCAATTTAGTAGGTATAGGCAAGATTAAACGTCATCCTTTTAAATCTATTTATAGAGATGAAGATATTAAATACAAATAGGTATTATGAATAGTAGAAAATTTTGTAACGATTATTTCTTTTATTGCAGAGAGTATCCTACTATAGAGAATGTAAGATATATTGATAATATAGAGAAGAAATATTTTAAACCAGTCTAAGGACAAACATATTCCTTCTAAAGTCAAGTCGAAATCCGAGATCAAGTAATTTAAAAGATTTATAGCAAAAAGCGGCGAATGAGGTCGCATCCTCATTGTATCGTGTTATAATGAAGGCTGGATATTCATCAATTCTCACGTCTCTTGTCTGTCTATGCGACCGATTTTTCATAGATTTTTACCTACTTATTCGATAGGGAAATTAAATCTAAACTTCTAACGAAGCATATTGTCAACAAATTTCATTCTAAGAATTGGGTTGTTGGTGTTGCGTGTGTAGCCCCGAATCAAATATAAAAACCGTACGAAATATTATATTTGTAGGTCAGAATTATCGCACAGCCTTTAATTATCGATTCCTTATAAAACTCTTATTACAAATAACGTTTGTGAGTTAGTTGGATCGTAGAGGGATACTCCTAACTTAAAAAACCGATTTTAAAAATTCAGTTACCTAAAATATGAATTTTATTTGCAACACAGACAGCCTGAAAATAGTGATATTTAAATATGATAAACAAAAGAAAAATACATTGATTTATTCATTCATGTGGGGGACCCTACAAAATTTGAGAAGCAATTGCTTTCCTGTAGAGGAAGGCGGGGGTGTAACGGCATACCCGTTTTAAACTTCCTTGTTACCTACTAGAACGTTACTCCCTTCACATAGGCTCCTTCATTGGCAGTGGTCTGTCCAGATATTCTAGGGAATCACTAATCCAAGGGTTGGAAAATAGGGTTGCCATAGGCCATGTTGGTCGATGGGTAAAGTCAGTAGGGTGGGGTGTCGACAAACATTGCAGTACATCGACGTAACCTAATTTCACCCGTGTAGCCCCCAGGATACGTGGGCGAACCCATAAGTGGATTCCCCATTGCAAAAAAAGTATAAGCTCTTCCGAAATAGATTTCACAACCTATACGCCTGGGAAACAGCCCAAAGCCCGCGTTGACAGTCCGGTTATTATTATGATGGTAGTGTGTGTATTATACTTTGATATTATCTTATCCTGCTCGAGATAAAAGACATGTGGCACAGTTATTTACGAGTGCGGATAAACTTGATCATTGCGCTTTGTTTCACCGTCTTTTCCTCTTTTATTTGTCATGGTTGACATATTTTAAATAACAGTACCGGTTGTTTACTGCCTTCTGTTTACGATGTCAACAATTAATGGTTCACTTAAGGATTAATTAATTAATGGAGTGTGATTGTTTTAAGCTATTACGGACTAATTAAAAAGCTGAAAAGTTTGTTTAAGCAGTCATGCCTGCCTACTTACGGATTGGAGGTTAAAATTATTTGTATCGTAAAGTCCCTGGTTACGGGTGCAGCATACGTTCAAATAAAAATGATTCAATAACTTTATGCGAGAATTGAATAAATATAAGAATACATTATTTTCCGAGAGTTGCAAGCATTGACTTCGTTTACTTAAGGATATTGTATTTCATACTCTCCTTGAGAAACAAACGACATTGAAAATATGAATAGTGGAAAACAAAAAGAATTATGTTTAATATATATATTACTATTGCGATACCTAACTTTTTTAAAACTTTGAAATACATAACGTCTTTGTTAGTTTCCTTTATTTTCACAACTCTATCGATTTATTTAGTTATTTAGAAAATAATGAGGAATGATGAAATAATGAAAAAAAAATATTTATACGTTTAAAGTGAGTCATAGTTGTTATTGTAAGTTGAATAATTTAAATTGAAAAAGGTGTAAAAAGATATATATAGTTCAAAGAGACTAGCTCGGACTAATCTTGCATAAAGGAGTCCTTTTTCTTTCTATTGTTACTTATTGAAATGCAAATAAATCTAGTCGCTTAGCTTAACGGCAAAATGAACTGTGTTTGCTGCATTTATCACCAACTAATGAGTAAAAACAAATGGTAAAATATATATTCTTGATTATTCTGTACTATTTGGTTAGTACCGGTAATGTCACCTATGTGATATTAACACAGATGCCTACTAGAAGAAAATCTTTATGTTATTTTCTAATTATAAAAAAAAATAAATTTTATAATTATCGAATCAAACTTTATTTTATAGATGGTAATTGGTATGCTACCTCCATTAATGGAAATACGTAATACTAGAAACCTCACTAGATGTATCTAACGAGGAAATAAGAAGTACAAAAATTATTGAAAGTAAAAAAAATATTACATAATAGTTTCCTCACACTTGACGAAAGTTCCTTTTTTACTACATTTATTTTATGTGACAAGTATACATACAAAAGTAGTAAAAATATTTATAAGACTCATAACCTGATGAATGAATAGAAAAGTTATTCAAAACCCCTAATATGAGCAAGGCATTATCCCAAATAATTTATCAAACACTCGGCCTCTATCAAAAGCTTGTAACAATGACTTGGGTTATAGAGACATTCGCAAGTTTTTTGGTATAAATCAGTAGCTATTCAATACGGGCCTAGTTCAAATTGTCGACTTTTGTCTCTTCTTACCAATAACTGTTCTTCAAATCGTTTCGTCCATAACCTTAATATCAAAAGTATTTCCAAAACAAATCTACGTCATACAGCTGATACATATTTATATTTATAGCGGTATTATTGAGTACCGTAGTATGTAAATAAATACACTTAAATAGCAGCTAATTTTATTCCATTTAAATTTAAACACAATTTGCGTAAGAAATAGAAACAGCGGAGAAACTCATTAATGTGTCGCGTTAATACGTGATTAAAGCATAAACCTTGCTTGGTTAAGACCGGGCATTATCACAGCTATGGCGTAGAGCCTCTACGGTTTCTACGGCGTAGACCGTAGGTGTAGAATAAACGTAGATTTGTGGTTAATAAACGTCATCTACTAGGCTAAGCTATTTTTATAATGAGAAAATTATGCTATATTAAGAAAATATATGCAATTAAATATAGAAACTAAATTATATTTAACTTGCAAATGTGGTTTAAGGGAATAATATTTTCTATATATTTTCAAATTAATAAACATTATGTACTACCTACCTACACGCAGAATTTACAGTAATTAACTAACAAGAAATTGTAGTAGCAACTCTTTAAAAAATATATTGGAATGTTGAACTAATAACTAAATTTTAAATTATCAAAAACGAAATAAACGGAATACTTTGAAAAGGCTTGACGTGCCGCGTGCGAAATGCTGACATGTTGTTGTCAGAGCATGATATTCAATGAAATTTTTATCCTGCATTTATCCTACTAATATTATTTTAAGCTTTTTGAACCAAAATACTTGTTTTTTTATTTTTATATTGAAAATTTGCTACTTCAATTATTATTATAACTAATATTTAAAATATTGACACTACTTTTAAATAAGGTACTATTACAAAATTAGAAGCCTTAAATAACGACACTTCCTTTTGGTGCCAATAAATTTGTGGAAAAAAATGGATAAAAGAATACTTTCTTCAAATTTGTTATTACCACTCAATTCACATTTAAATTTAATTACATGTTAAATATACAATGCTTACTTTTTATGTTTAGGTATCTACTTATTGTTACTAGGTGAAAAAATCTACGAAACAAATGTTTCAAAATTTCGGTTTTATAGTAAATTAACTATGATCTATATTAATTATTAATGATGTCTACAGTGGATATTGTAATATTAAAAATACATGCCTAAGTTTATAATATAAAAAAGAAAACGCCAAAGGTGTTGCTAAGTAAGTACATAGCTCGATAATAACTGAACTGATTTAGATTTTTAGTTTTTTAGAATTTTCCTGGAAGGAATAGGATAGTTCTTGAGAAAAAAGCTAGGCTTCAGGTAGGCTAGGTAGCGTGTAAACAAAGTCGCATCGGGTCAGCTAGTTTACAATTAATACAAATATTTGGTTTGAAAGGTATTCATAGGATACATATCCTTAAATATTATTCAAAAAAGTAGTTATTATAATTTGTAAAAATGTATTTGAAAGAAATATTGAAAGGTAGATCGTGTTCTTTAAATAAAGGAACTGTTTTAATTCTATGCGACGATCCGAATTAGTAACAAACAAAAAACCTAATTTTTTAAACTATCTATATTAAAAAACACCGCATAACATAACACATTCAACGTATACAAAAAAAAATGGGAATAAGAAAAATAAAATTTATTTCGCAAACGAAACTCACCTACTACAATCCGCAAGTTACTTTAAAAATCACGTTCGAAAGTTTTTCATGTGTTTTCGTGTCACAGCTACAAGTTATCGCCGAGAGAGCCGAAAGCGTTGTATGAGGCTTTTCGCGCGCACAACCTTTATAACGGAGTACGGACGGACCTGCGGACTTCCAGGCTTTAAACTAATACAACGCGCCAATGCAGTGGGTGTTTATGATTTTTTATGATGTAAACTCTGAATTAAATACGTCTAGGGAAATATCTTTTCGATTTTTCTAGATAGCAATACTTTCTGCATTATTAAAAAATACCAGTTTGTTATTTATATGCATTTTTAAAATGTTCTATTGTGTTTTTTGTTATTTATTTTTGTTTTAAATAAATACTTTTAAGTTATTATGTCATAGAAAGGCAAATTTTAAAAGCTTTACATACCTACTAAGTGATACAAAAAAATAACTTGTATTGATGACTTATAAAATTATGATTTACGGTAAAAACTTCCTAATTATTAAATTATCTGTGGAAATTATATTTTAAGCTCATAGCGTTGTTCTACAATTTTTTTTTTATTTTGTAATATTTTAAATAAAGTTCCACGTACCTATGAATACCTTTGTTTGAGAGGATAATGTTATAATATAAAATACCACCAGCTGACGCAATTAATAACTAAACATAGAATCGCACCAATAAAAAGATTACCGCCGTAAGAACTTTATCAGTGGATATTGTTTTAATAGAGTCAATGTAACAATAAACACTTCAAGTATAAACGAGCTCTCATTTACTTGTTAACAGGAAATTATATTCCTGTTTTATATTATTAACAACAAGACAATCTCCTAAACAATATATTATTTACTAATTTTTATTTAAGTCGATTACAAACTATGCCACAAGGTTTTAGTGCATAGAACCCGATTCTATTTAATATTTATTAGCCAATTATGATCAGAAAAAAGTAGGTATAGGTCGCGTCATTTATGTTTAGCGCTGGACGAGAATAGCTGCGCATCGGTAGAATCGCGCTCGTAATAGACGTATTGGTGCGAGAAAGACAACACGACTAGGACAACCTATCAACGCTCGCGCACCCGACGATCACGCGCGCCGTGCGCCGCGCCGTTACCTCGATACCTTATTTTTGGCTTCTGCGCAGGTTTTGTTCAACGCTAAAGATTCGTGACGCGACCTATACCTTTTATATTAGGTACCTAAACATATGAATTTTATCAAATCCGCTTATCTACGTCATTTAATAAGAACGATAAAATAAAAAAAATACGAGAGCATTTTTATTTAAAACTCGAGGGGTTATTAAGTTGACCACACTCCCATATGTGCTTAATGGAAATTCCAATTGCTTATGGTGTGTATAAAAACAAAATGACGCGCTTTTAACACGGCCCAACTGGTTTTTTGGTCTTGTTCGCCGAAGGAACAAACAGGGATCGTATGGTGATTGAATTTCACAATCTGCTAAGGATGTTGCCGTTAAATATGGTTTTTGAATCTCGAACTTTCGAGGTCAATGAACTCTAACGACAATATTCATATTGGAAATACGAATTCGAATGGAATATGTTTTTATTTTTCTTTATTTGTCCGTTGTTCCATTAAAGTAAAAAAAAAATACTATATGTATTGCGTTCTAGCGATTGTAAATGAATTGTCAATAGTTTTCCATACAAATTGAGTTGAATGATTCAGGTAGTATGTCGTTAATTATCTTCAATGCGATCTCAGTTTATTAGAAAATTCTATTATTTAATATTGATGTTTTATTGACGATAATTACAGATTTCTGTGCCGTGAGATTGAGAACGCTAGACGTAATGGACGGTTTATTAAATGCATTATTTATAGTAATTTACTTTGAATAAAATATTTCAAACGATTGCGTAGTTCAATATTAAGTACTAACTTACGGTATCATTACGTCTAGTAGGAATGCTTAATATTTGTTGATGAAATCTAAGGATTAATTATACTAGTGAGATATTTTGAGGATTTAGTGTAAGAAGGTTTTACTACATTTGTAGTATTTTTTTAATATAAGTTATAATAATAAATATTTTAATGTTAGAATTAAATCTGTATAGAAATAAAATTATAAAAACAAAATCCTCAAATGATATTTTTTTTAATTTTCATAAAAAATAAGGCATATTCAAACGGCAGACCTATAACGCACCTATCACACAAAATTTTTCCAAACATATTGAGAACCATATCCTACAATGCATTACAATGACGTATCTTCATTCAACTTACCAGAATGTTGTCTAAGAATCCGAAGTGTTTGACGAAGGACTTCAAGTACTTGTAGAAACACGTGTTAGTTGGGTACGCTGGTGTGGAGTCTGGGAAAGGAAAACCTCCAAACTCCATCGTTTGTCGGGGCGTGTTCGTTCTGTAAGAAGAATAATAATTTAACTTATTCTTAATTTAAAAATCTAGCGGCCCGTCCCGGCTTCGCACGGGTAGACATAGTACTGAATATAGCCTATGTTACTCAGTGCTTTCTAATGAAAAAAGAATCATTAAAATTGGTCCAGTACTTTTTGAGTTTATTGGTTACATTATACAAAAATACAAATCTTTCCTCTGTATAATATTAGTGTATTTGAATCGCAAAATGGATCGGTACCTAAGTAGATAACACAATTCAAACTGAACAAATTTACATATTTTTTTCTATTACTTATTGATGAAGTCGAGAAAAATCTAATATTTTCTAAATTTTTAACAAAACAATGTCCGTCGGGTACGCTAGTACTGTAATATATAAACGGTCCAGAAATAATACAAGTCTTGTAGATTTATTTTCAAAATTGCTCTCAGTGAAGAACATCAAATCTAGTTGAAAGTTGAAAAATCTGAGCTATAAAATTCAGTCAAACTGAGAAACTCCAAAAAGCCGGCAACACACTCTTATTTATTTATTTTATTTATTTATTCACTCTTAGTTACAAGATAGAACATTAACATTTCATTGGATACAACATTTGTAACAGGCGGCCTTATCACTAACGAGTGATCTCTCCCAGGCAACCCATTATTATAAAGAGAAAAAGAACAAAGGAAAATCCGAATCTTAATGCCTCGAGTGCCTAAAAGCGTCGTTTATAATTTTACATGCTACACGCCAGCGCAATTACCCCTTAAAAACCAAAAAACCGTTAAGGCCAGCGAGTAGATCATAAGAACGATATGTCAAACATTATCTAACAAGTCGTGAACCTATGACCTATTGCAGACACTAATTTCCATTTGACCACATTACAGTGAAAGTTGTGTGCACTTCAGAATAATAGAACTTCCCGTTGATATAGCGACCGTTCCAACTTCTAACGCATATATTATACGCGCCCCGCGCTTCTATATTTTTTTCTCAGAAACTTTCGCATTTACAATCCATACTAATATTACAAATGCGAAAGTTACTCTGTCTGTCTGTATTTCCATCACGCTAAAAGTACTGAACCGATTAGAACGAAATTTAGTACACAGATGGTCTAGAGCCTGGGGAAGGACACAAGGTACTTTTTTTTAATCAACCCCAAAAGGTTGTGCGAGGGGTTGAAACTTTTTATAATTGTACGCTTTTACGATTTTGATGAAATTTGGTACACAGTTGGCCTAGAGCCTGAAATAAAACTAAACTAACTTAACTGGAAAAAAGGGTTAACAGGGGGAGAAGGTGGGTGGGGTCAAAGTTTAAATGAAAGTCCACGCGGACGGAGTCGCGGGCAGCAACTAATATTTTATATAGTCAAAGTCAAAGTCAAAAGTATCTTTATTCAATTAGGCTACATAAAGTAACACTTTTGAATCGTCATGGTATTACAAAACATTTACCACCGGTTCGGAAAGCAGTTTCTACAGAGAAGAACCGGCAAGAAACTCTGATAGTCGCTCTTTTTAAAATAAGAACATACAATTGTAAATATATACAAAAATTCGACTATTATAATATTTATACAATTATACATGAAAAAGGGTCACCGTCCCACGAGCGTTAAGAAATATCATTCCAAGGGTTTTTGTCTTCAATATATTTATTTAATGTATAGTACGCCTTTTTAATTAGACATTTTTTAACAAAGCTTCTAAACTTGGAATAAGTCAGATCCTTGACGCGCTAAGTAAATTGATATGTAAATGTACAACTTAATCATACAAGTCATCATTTTTTCGTCTAGCTTGAGTTAAGCACATACAAACAAACCAACTCTTCGACTTTATAATATTAGTAAAGATTTGCTTCAGATGATGGAGGATGCTGCACCGGAACCAACCGAGATGATTGTGATTGAGGTTCCACCACATGATGTGATGGTGAAGTCGGAGGTCATTGAGATTTCTGATGAAGAAGAGCAGACGGCACAGAAGTAAGTTAGGTGCAAGTTAGTATGCTAGGCTGCATATAGTAACAATTGAATCGTCATGGTATTAGAAAACATTAACCACCAGTATAGTAGGCAATTTCTACAGAGAGAATATTTGGAAGGTACATTCAGACTTCTTGTTTTTAATACTGTCTTTTGTTTTACTTTCCGAAGTGCAGTAATTAGAAAAAAAATTTAAAAAATAAAATTAATAACAGCCATGTTTTGTAAAAACTCCCCACTCGCTATCTTGGTGTTCATTGTTGGTCAGTACCTTGAATTAAATTTATTAGAGACATAGCATAACGTCTGGCCAGTCAGTTGTTCGACTGATTGAGATTCCTGCGTTTGGTAGCCATATAATTAAGAATGTTAAAGGTGTATTTACAAAAAAAAAATGATAACGTAATTATTTAGACAAGTATAGTAGGCGTCATTTATGTTTAGCGCTGGACGAGAATAGCTGCGCATTGGTAGAATCGCGCTCGTAATTGACGTATTGGTGCGAGAAAGACAACACGACTGGGACAACCAATTAACGCTCGCGCTCCCGTAGATCACGCGCCCCGCGCGCCGCGCCTTTACCTTGATACCTTATTTTTGACTTCTGCGCAGGTTTCGTTCAACGCTAAACGATTCGTGACGCGAATTATATTAATATATACTGAAAGTAGTGTCTGAAGTCAGAAAAGAAATAATCTATTCCTTTTGTCCTCAGTAATAACCATCTCTTCCAGGAAAAAACGAAAGCGGTTCGTCCCAAAGGACCCACAGGCTTGCCCCACTTGCGGCAAGGTGTTCCAAACAGGATATGAATTAAAAAAACATGCGAGAACGCATTCGGGGGAACGGCCTTATATGTGCACGACTTGTGGAAAGACGTACACGCAACCCGGACATTTGAGTATCCACGTTTTGTCCCATACGGGGGTCAAAAATTTCATATGTACTGTTTGTGATTCCTCATTCTATAGAAAAGCGGACTTGGATAGACATGAGAAGATACATACAGGCGTCAAACCCTTTACTTGCGATGTCTGTTCAAAGAGTTTTACTCAGAAGAATAATATGATAATGCATTATAAGACGCATGTGGGGGATAAGCCCCATGAGTGTACGGTGTGCGGTAAACGGTTTATTACTAGGAGTAAGTTGACGCTTCATTCAAAGAAACACGATAAGGATAAGAAGAAAAAAGAGTTTTTATAGTTATTAAATTAATGGGTTTGTTTTTTGGTGGTTTTATTTATTTTCTCGCCTTTTTGGTTTGTGATGACTGCTGACGTGAATGGGGGCTGTCGGGTGTGTGTGTGTGACATGTACCTACGATATGTAACTTTGTAATCTACAATGATTAATAAATAATAATAATAATAGTAATAATAATGATAATAAATATTTTCAGGACGTTTATACACAGCGCCATCTAGTTTCCAAGCTAAGCCGAAGCTTGTGTTATGGCAACTAGATAACGGAATGAATTACATATACATACTTTTCTTTTGTAAATACATACATACAATACATAGCAACACCCAGACCCCAGAAAAATACAAATGTAAATTACAAATATATTTTTTTTCGGTGTGGGAATCGAACCCACGACCCTTCGCGCAGAAAGCAGTTGTGCTACCACTGCGCCAAGCGGTCGTCAAAATATATTATTATACTAATAAATTATGTACACAGTTTTTGTCATGCATAATAGATAATTGTCACCTAATGTAATTGTTTGTATAAATTTAATTATGTATGATGTGGTTGTACTCAAATAAATAAATAAATAAATAGACAACAACAACAAATAAATAAAAAAAACTTTTTATTATCTCTTCACAAAGGCTCAAACATGATTATACAATTGTTATAGACATATCTAATAACAAATTAATCCTTAATTCCTTTGTGAGAGACTGGTGTCTGAACTAATATCGAATGTGTAGGCAAGCGATATAATTTAACGAAATTTCCCAACAACGTATAGTATCCTTTCGGAAAAATAAAAAATCATCAAAATCGTTCTATAAATGAGAAAGTTATGCGGGAATATACCGCACATCTAGTTCTATAAAGTCATAAATGTCTGTATCTAAATTGTTCACTAGAGCGTGTTAAAGATTGATTTGTCATACCTTTGCACTGAATGCTATCATGACAGTGGCGCTCTCTAACGTATAGTTGTTGAATTAAAAAAGAGATTTTTAAGCACTCAATGCATTCATATAAAAGGGAAATTTTGACAGTGTTAACTCAATTTTGGATTTTTGGACATTTATGGCTTTTAATTTTTTTGTATCGAACATGAACTAGATGTGATAGAAAAAGCAAAGAACGGTTAAGAAACATCCTCCTTCTTTTGAAGTCAGTAAAAAGATACTACGATAATTAAAACAACAATTAGGTACCTAAGATTGTTGATACCGTGAAATTTTTCAAGTAATAATAATTTATTCAATAAAAATAAGATAAAACACAAGTACAATAAACATTCTAGCCAATTCTACAATAAAACATTAGAACTAAAATTTTGTATGTACATACTTTACACGATCTTTAGTCCGATGGGTGGGTATGGGTGACTAGCAAATGAAATTATAAAGAAAATTGCTGAAGTTCAACGATATGATTTATTCTAATTTCAGATGTAATCAGTTTATTAATTACCAATCGTGTACTTCACGATATGCCTCTTTCTCGGTCCAATTATTATAAATGAATAGCTCAATAAATCATATTTAACGAAGCACCCGAAAAGTTATTGATTTTGAATTTGTTATAAGTAACATTCAAAGGTTAAAAATATTCTAGATCTCGATTATGACTTTTCAAATATCAATATTGGGTATTGAATTGTTAACTTCGGATTAAATATGAATAAAATTAAAATTTACTAACTTTTAAATCATTATTCATTATATATCATTATTATATTACTAGCTGTTGCCCGCGACTCCGTCCGCGTGGCAAAATATTACGGATCTTGCTATCTTAGATTTTTCAGATCCGATTTCTAAGGTATCTTATACTAAAATCTATAATATGATTTCTTATATTTTTCATGATACTAATATTAAGATTTACATATATAAAAATCAATTAATTTATCCTACTCCAGTAGAAGTTCCGAAAATTTTCAAAGAAAATCATGATTCGCCTATTGCGGGTCATCCAGGTTCACAGCGGACGTATAAAAGCATTAAGGCTAGTTACTACTGGAAGGGTACGCGCCCTGATATTGACCACTATGTTAAAAAGTGCAAACTTTGCCAAATTAATAAACCATTGCGTAAATCTAATAAGGCTCCAATGGGGATAACTTCGACTTCTACAAGGCCATTTGAGCGACTAGCTCTTGACATTGTTGGTCCTCTGCCCGATGCGGGTTTTCAAAATTTCAAATTCATCTTAACGCTACAAGATGATCTTACTAAATTCACTAGTGCTTATCCTATGGTTTCGTCGACAAGCGAGGAAATAGCTCGAAATCTTGTCCATTTTATGTCTCTATTCGGATTTCCTAAAACTATTTTAACAGACTTAGGTACTCCCTTTACGTCTGATTTATTTAAACAATTAACCGAAATTTTAAAAGTCAAAGCTTTATTTACTACTCCCTATCATCCTCAGACAAATGGCGCACTAGAACGCTCTCACGCAACTTTAAAAGAATATTTAAAATCTTTCGTCAATGAAAATCAAAATGATTGGCATTGCTATTTATTTACTGCGATCTTAGCATATAATACAACGCCGCATTCTTCTACTAATTTTACGCCACATGAATTATTGTTCGGATACAAACCTTCTATACCCAGTTCTTTATACGAGAATAATAATAACACTACATATAGTGAGTATATACGTGCTTTACAATATAGAATGCGCTTTAGTCGCGAAAAAGCAGTACAGAATCTTATCAGTAATAAAGAAAGATCAAAACAATATTACGATTCAAACTCTCGCGAAATTTCTTACAAGTCAGGTGATATGGTGTATTTAAAATGTCACCATAGATTACGTAAGGCCTTATCTCCTATATGGAAAGGTCCGTATAAAATTCTTAAAGTCCATAACAAACATAATGTAACTTTACAGATAGGTCGCAAAAATGTCAAACATCATGTAAATCAAATAAAACCTGCCACTTCTTAATTTTTATAAAATTTCTATATTTAGAATATTTTGTCTTTTCTTTCAGAATATTATGCTGTCATGGCTTTAGCCGCAGCGACGCTGAGTCTAGTATAATACCTATATCGCATAGCCCAGGAATTTATTTTGAACCTATTACATATATTAATTTTTACAATGATTATTGGAAAGTAGTAACACACATTGATTTATTTAATCTTGAACCTTATTTAAATAAACTTAAAAGTCTTTTATATGATATTATTGATCTTTGTAACAAGATTCAACCGCAGGATTTAAATTTTTGTAAGGACATATCTAGCCCTATCGACGTCCTTATTCAAAGTAACAACATTAAATTACAATCTTTGTCTCATATAATATCAGATCATAAGAATAATAAAGTCAAACGGTCACTAGAATTTGGTGGCGAAATTTTAAAGTTTTTCTTCGGCACGTTAGACGCTGACGATGCCAGAAAATATGATGCTGCAATTGAGTCTTGTAAGAAAAGCGAATATGAAATGTTTCATTTGATGCGTGACAATATTCACGTAATAAAATCTACAATTAATAATTTTAATTCTACTATTTCCAAGCTAAATCAGAATGAAATAAGATTAAATTTACAAATTAACAATATGA
>DWAJ01001694.1:0-20917 GCA_018238005.1 Eurema mandarina | reverse complement strand
TCGATAAATGGTCAATTCAATAAAAAAAGAATTTTTCAATTCGAACCAGTAGATCCTGAGATTAGCGCGTTCAAACAAACAAACAAACAAACAAACAAACTCTTCAGCTTTATATATTAGTATAGATGTAATCTTACAATATATTGTAGAAAAATTTTAAAAACATAATTTTGTTCAGCTTCAGATGAATGGTAAGACTGCCACTCTGTGCAAATGTGGGGGTGTCAAGTCAGAGCTATGTGCGTACTGTGAGGCAGCTTTATGTGCGGGCTGTGCGCACCCATGTGCGTTGTGCACACAAGTGTACTGCGCCCAGTGCTCACTCTTTGTGTAAGTATAGTTGGAATATATGGAACTATAGTATGTTACTATATATAGTGTATCTGATATTAAGTTAAACAAGTTTAGTTGAACTTAGAAAATGTAAAAGTAAAGAAAAAAAATTGTTGTTTTGTAACAAAAGACACACCATTTTTTCATAAAGTTATAATAAATTCTGTGAGTGCGTCTGTGTATGATCTTCCATGCTTATTTTGATGCAATGATGAATGAAAAAATAAACTGTGAGAAATTTTATACATATTAACTTAAACCATGTATTGTTTCAGGGGTGAAAGTTCAGAGGTGTGTGTATCATGTTATGGATAATTGGGTAGTGTTCAAATGAAGCTGGGCTTGTTAACTTATTTTAGTAAAGCAATAGACATTTAGCTATTAAAATCTGTTAATTTAATTGACTTGTCTTAAATTTAATTTATATTTCAGTAAACAGGCATTAAACCAATTGCGTAGGAAATTGATATTGATTAATATTATAAGTGAAGATTTTACCGTTATATAGCTTAATTTAAATGTAACAAATATAGTTGTGATTTACTATTAGTCCTTATTATTAAGTTATGTATTTATATAAAGATGAGATTCGAGCTTGATATTTCTAGGCTTAATAAATAAATTAATATTTAAGTTTTTTAATTCATGTCAAACAGGTGTAGGTATGATGTATTGGGACAAGTCTCTTTGTCTTGCATAATTTTTTAAGAATTGAAGATTTGGGAATATTTGATACGAAAGTTTAAAAAAAAATTACCAGAGACATACAAAAATCATTAAAATGAAATATCTAAACATGTCATAATAAAACTCGGATATAAAAAATACAATGTTTAATTTACCGTTTTTTATTTATAATTCAAACAAACCCATGTCCAATTATTACAGAAAAATGCAAATCCATAACCAGAAGAGCAATGATATAATTTAAATATTATAACCTTTTTTTATTAATTTCCCGCCATTACAGATACTTGTACATAAAATCCCATTTTGTAATAATTATTAATTACATCATCTTTATATTAAATCTATACTTAACAACAAAATATGATTAATATGGTATTAAAATTTAACACATTACGCTTTTTAATTAAGGAATATCAATAATGCCAAATTTAATCTCAAATCATAATGGTTGGTTAAAACATTTCTTAAAATTTAAATTTACTCGAAGCTAGCTCTATAAGCTCAATAAAAATATTGTTATGACATGTATTAATGTTTTTATAGAAAATACAAGCGAATTACTAATTTTTGAGTCGTACAATTTTATTATATTATTCGGACATAAATCAAGGATTTGTATGCAAAATAAGACAAGGCACATAATATATATTTGCTATTAAAATAGATAAGCACCTGCAAGTTAATTTTAAAGGTTTTTTAACAAGCATTTTTTTATAAATGCTCAGCACTCGCGTAGCACCCGACTTGCACTACACACATACACTATCCAAATTCCAAGCTCGTTTCACATTCATATCTTTTAACATTACCTAAAATATTTGTAAAATTACATCACCCACAAATTGCGCCTTACCATTTGCTTGTTTTGGATAATATACAGCGTTTTCCAATTATAACACTAGAGTGCATTATGCGGCATAATGTTTCAACTACATCTCCCTTTCTTCATACATCGAAAACTCTCAAAAGTACATACCTACGTAAGCTTTCGCTTGAAGCCTGCATTCTGCAATTACATGTGCAGTAACAGAAAATTTTCTTTAATTTGACATTGATCTAAATGCCGCAATATACTCTGTTATTGGAAAACGCTGTGGTATTGCGAATTTTTAAACAACCTTATTTAGTTTTTCTTAGTGTAAATTTAGTTAAAATTATTCCCAGAAAATATACATTTTTAAAAGTAAATTGTAATTGTTGTAAATGCATGCAATGCTGTGTGGCTGATGCAATTTGTGGGATGATTACACGTAGAACACAGTTACACATCTTAATCGAATATAAAACATTTTCATATCAAAAAGATAAATAAAATAATAAGCAATTAAAAAAAAGTTTAAACCCTTAAATTAACTATGTGCTACATTTGCTATGTTGTGTATTAAAATTATCTATTTCATTCTTATTGTTACACATTTTAAATATATTCATTTTCAGTCATCTCTTAACCATAGACGTCAAAATAATAGAAAATCTGCATTATATGTAAATAACGGAGAAATTTTCTCAAGAAAAAATTACGAATTTGTTAATAAAGACATCTGAGTAGACATAAGTCTTAAAATATATTTTGGAGATAATTTATGATTAATATTCGACCCGCAAAAGCAGCCCTTAACGCACGGTACAATCAATAAGACTCTCAATTTTTAACCAAGCCATGGGTATAGATATACATAGATATGGAATTCCTATGATGGAATAACAGACCACTTATCCAGTGTGCCCAGTATGGAAAATAAACACGTGACAGATAATATGATAAGCTATATTATACTATGGAATAGAAATGCTAATAAATTATAAGGGAATATATTTTGAAGTGTGTTCTTTGGATATTGAGACATACGATCAAGTGCACATTCTTACACACCGAATACCCTCATTGTGGCAAAAGGTTAACAAAAATATTGCGATCTCACACGAACAAAGAAGAGGTAGCAAGAGTGATCACTCACAAAAATGTTCTTAATATATTATTGCCAGATTAAATTGACAATCAGGTTCGCTAATCTTCAACGTAATTGGGGGTAGACCCGATTTAATGCTTTAAGATGTCACATTCCATATATGATTCATTTTTTTTATTAAAATTATCCCTTGACGCTTAAAGACCTTGAAATACATCTCAACTAAGTTGGGGTAAACATTATAAAAATATTCCATAACAGGTTATGGATTTCACAGGTATTATTTTTAGAGTAGGATACACCTTGTTACATAACATACCGCGATCTTGTGTCTCTTTCTTACAAATGACAACGGAGGCTCTCCTGCTCTATCGCACTTTTTTGATGTTGACTATACCGTAGTACCGCCTACTCTTTCAACTACCCCCATTTACATAGCAGCGTCTATAGGCCTGAGACTGAGCGGTGTCGTGGTGGTGGTCACTACAAGAAGAGGTACCGGTACAGGACGGTGGCTGCCACTCCCAGCAGCAGCGGAACTGCCCACGAACTCCATGAACTGAAACATTTGTTTAACGAAATTAAATAAACTACGTTGAGGTGTTGCGCTTTTTACGACGAACAGAATGCTTAACATTGATTTTTGATTATTTGGCATGTGTGACTTTTTTAAGTCAATGTCGACTTTATTAGTTGTATACTTAATGTCCCATTTCTTATTTTTCACCATGCATATCCACTAAGGCCTTTAGAAAAAATTTAAGCATTCCTGACTCCTAGTAAGTGGTCATCGCATTGGGAAAATGTGTAGACTTTAAGCTTTATAGAATAAGCTCTGCTTGCTCTAACATAATACATATTATTATTATGTTTATAGCATTTCTAAATTTACTAAGTAAATATTTACTACCATGGTTCAAAATGCACGTGCAATATAATATGTTTGATCAAATGACAACTAAGCTAATTACGATGGAGTTATAGAAATTCGATCAGTATACCGTGATCGCGTGCAACGTAATTTTATTGACGAACGCCTACTACGGTTCAGTGGTGACGAGATGAGGTCGCATGCAATATGTCTATTAGTTATATGAAACCTGTAGTTACTTCAATGGTAGAGTCGACTACACCATGTAGACACAAATGAAACGTTATTCAAATTTAAGTAAAACTCAAATTGATTCAATTTGACTTACTAGACTTGATTTGCATATGAGTATTTGGCCATAAGGATTACATAAATAAGAGGCACAAAATAATAAAAATAATATTTATTTTCAAAATACAGGCAACACTAATTCAAACGATAAAATATTTTAGTGTCAAGTAACCCATAACCCATTACAATGTTGATTGGTTAAATATACGGTACCTCCTTTTGTAGTCGACTCTACATGCCTAACCTGACCGATTAATTATATTGTACTAAAAACAGTAACGTGTCCTGAATAAGTATTCTAATCTATGCTAAAGTTTTAGTCAAGTTCAACACGGTTAAAGCCACGAGGCAAAACTACCGGCCGGCAACACACTCGTGACATCACGAGTGCTCATGGGCGGCGCTGATCACTTTCCATCAGGTGACGCACCAGTTCGTTTGCCCCCTATTATATATAAAAAAAAAACTACCGCTTAAATATAATAGACTTAACACGTAAAATAAAGTTTCTCAATTCCTCCAATCTCGTTACCAATGACCTTAATAATGATTTCTCTTGGCAATGACCGTGTACTTATCGCTATTATATGAAGAGATTATAAAACAAGGTTTTAAAATATCTATATAAAATGCCCATGCACGATTCCGTGATATGCAAATAAGGGACGATAATTAAATTGGAAGGTGTATCATTACTAGATAGTATAAAACAAAGCCGCCTTTTCTGTCTGTCCCTATGTATGCGCTTAAATATTTAAAACTTCATGACCGATTTTCATATGATTTTAATAGATAGAGTCCGTACGAAGCCAGGGCTGGTCGCTCGTTTAAATAAACAAAACAATAATGTACCTACGTAATTGTTTTGTTCCATACAACTAGGTAAAAAATATAAGTATTCTAACACATTCAACAATGAAATTTCTAATTATGAATTTATAATGTAGGTCTTTGGGGCACATACACTTCCGTGCAAAAAAAGTGTTAATTTGGAGAATTCGTGCATTACATTTTATTAATTTTAAGGTTCCTATAATAAACATGTACATTTTTATCATATCCGTCAATATGATTGTATACTTATGACGTCAAATGTATGCACTATACATACCTAGTAACTAATTCAATGGTCTAGTCTAGCACACTAACTAAAAATATTAAATATATGACTTGTGAAACGCACTCTTCGCAGAGTAATTGATTCATATAACTTAATGATAATTCATATCATTATCAGCACTGTACTATATCGAAGGACAGGCGAGGGGCAAGACACTCGATTACTCCAGGTCAATCGTTTTGCTACGATGCTTCAAAAGTATTAGGTATATCTAAACGCGGTGTAAAAGACTACACTACTAGACTACTAACTATAACGACTAGTTATGTACAATTTCAGTTTTCGAACTCAAGTATTTTGTACCCTGTATGTATTCTAGTTTAATAAAAAAAATCGGGCGGGGCTGTGCCGGGGCACACGGCCGTTTGTTTTAACGTGAAACGTCTATGTTAGCGAATCGCTTTTAAAGTAAAATATTGAAATGAAAACAAGATTGACGCTCACAGCTAAAACATAACATCTAGCTGACTATTTAAGTGAAATATTCACACCGCATTTTTGTTTTTAAGACTAATAGTTTTTTAATTATTAAGGTACGATGATATAGGCCTTTTCGTTACTGTCCACTGTTTAAACCTAGTATGTTTCGGCGCCATTTAAAAGACGTTGCACGTCAAAATATATTCGTCTTTAACTTCTTCTAAGCTCACAGTCTCTAAACATACATCCACTATGCGCATCTAATGCGGATGCGCATATTAATATTTTATTCTAAAGTTCATTTAAGTTTCAGAAAAACATTCCAGCAAATTTTTTATTGTCTAATAACAACCTTGCATTTGTTTACTCTTATTTAATCCTTTGTATATTTTTACTATCAGTTGCAATTTTTCGTATCTTCTTTATCAGACAAACTTACGAAATATTACGAAATTCACAACGCAATCATTTTTGATATAGTTACGTTGTGGCATGATAATATTGAGTATCTTAATTAGGTATGATATCTATAGCTTCTCGAGCGATAGGTATACGCAGTATATTACTATATTTGTATGTATACAAAACACTCTAACGGCCAAAGCACGCCTTAAGACTCGTAATTTTGACAGAATTGTATGGCGAACTGTCAGATCGGATCAGCTTAAGTTGTACTTAATTTTAAGTTGCGTTTCAGTATTCCGGCATAACAATAATAATAAGTTTTGTTGTCATTTTAATAGTTTATTAATGACGCAGTTACACACATACGTGCCCTATGAGATGGGAGTTGTGACCTCCACGCCTTACGGTCTAACTTGAAACTTAATCAAATATTTGCTTTGTCAATAAGCGATTCTTTAGACACACGTAATATTATGCTTAGTCATTCCTTATTTCATAATGTTGTGTAAAATAGTCTACTAGTTTTATTCAAGGTATACACCAATATTGATAGTTCAAGAATATCTCATTTATTATCTAGTCTCATCTCTATTATCATCACTTAACCATTTAAATAGGTACTTTAGCTAACTGTCCAGAGCTCCTTGTTGTGTTGCAAGAATAGAAAAAAAAACTATAAAACAATAGCACATGGGTCTGTGTAAAACTGGGGGGTGAAGGGGGATTGAAATGACAAGCCGATAATAAGGAATTTGCTTTATTGGTACATTACATATGATATAATATATTAGGTACACATAGGAAGCACCGTGTCTCATACAAACAAACATCTACAGGTGTATACTAATATAATTTAACAATAATTAAATAATATTGCAACGACCAACCTAGCTGTGCGAACAGTCTACTATTTAAAAAATATATACCAAATATCTACTTTAAAAACGCTATTTAGTATATAAAAACCAAAGTTTTAACTATTGAGATAATGTTCAACGGTAAGGTACAATTTAACTTATGCAATTTATAATTTTGTATAATTTTCTGTTATAATATGTCATAAGCCTTCACTAAATAATAGGTAACTAAAAAGGCAAGTATAAGGTTAAAAAACTAATGATTTTTAATTTTTATACAAAAATAATAAAATATAAAAATATTCGTTTTAATATTAATATGCTTATAACAAAATATACACTTTAAGAAGTTAAGTACAGATCAGAATATATCACATTTCGTAGAATAAAATATTTTGGTCTCAATAAGTATGTGGTGAGCAAATAGACTGTAATTATACACAGAACCATGTGCAATTGTTCTTGTGGGGCTATCCAGGTGACTAACTAAACAGCTTAATATGGAATGATTGTTAAAAATAAAATAATAGATGACTTGAAAACGGAATGAGGGTAGTTGAACATGTCTAGTGACGTAGTAGTTCTGCTGACGCCCGCCGAAGCCGGCAGTCTCTCCATAGACACGATAATTACCATTCATGCACCTTAATCTAAACCTTATCGTTCTGGCAATAAGACATTTTATTATCTTGTCAGTGTAGTACTGTCATACATGACGATATTATATTTCATCGTAATATAAATAGCAATAGCTATCGATTTCAGATCTACTAATGATATATTGTGCAGACTAGATAAAGCCATTCGAGAAAAATAATAGACTATGCTAAGTGATTGAGATTCTTATATTCTTTTAGAGAGAATGATTTCCTAAAATTAAGTAAGATTCCTATTGCAGACTTTTTAAGTATGTTTTAGTTATTTGTTTTGACTTGATTAATATTCAGACATTCTTCAGTTTATTTCGAAATTCCATTGACGATCCATATACCTTAAATTTGAACCAGTCCAGAACTTTTACTATGGCAACCCGACAAACCTCGTGTCACATATGGAGACACTGCCCAGCCATCGTAGAGAGCGGACGTATCCAGCCACCAGGCTTACGTATAACACAAATGACAATACACCCGCAACTAAACCATGAAACGCTAAATGACAACTTATTTAACTAACGATAATTCGAAACTACACTTACTATAACGACATTTGTGACGACGTTTCTAAGCACCTAAAACACTAACGATAAAGCTACATAATTGCAACACAAATGTGTGAAATGAAACCCTGAAATCCATGTGCTACGAACTAGTGACGATCGTGGGTTTGGTGTGGTGTGGGCTAGGCTAATGGGGGAGGGGGGTGTAACTAAGTGGGGCTGGATGTGGGGGTGATGTCTAGGCGATAACGCACTTGCCCTGCTCCTGCGCCTGGTCGTTGCTCCACTGCGGCGCGAAGGCTGCCTTGCTCTGCGTGCGGTCAGCCTCCACCAGCTCGCCGATCTTGTACTTCTTCATAAGCGCTCTGTAACATACACATTCGAGTATAAACAGCTTTTATTATAGTCACTACCACTAATTAACAGAGATTTTAACTTGAATCGCAATTAACTTGATCTACCGTGTTTCAAGATAAATTTTTTTTGCATATAATGAATGCTTTTACAGGACAATCTTTAATTAAAACGTTAAGAACGTGTTTCTCGTAATCTTCGAGATCACAATCGCATCATGACATTACGTCTGACACTAGACGACAATAGTATCGCATTAGTTAAACGGATCAACACTGGTCGTGATAAGCATACTATTTCGTACAAACATGTCGAATGACGCAGAGTCGCCTACTCTACACCATACGATGTGTTATCTAAATGTAACCGAGTTCTGCGCGCGTGTTGCATTCATGTTCTATTAATATTTTATCAAAATCTACATTTGTTATATACAAAAGGCCAAATTGGTCATATATTTACATTTGTATGGAACGAGCGCCGTATTCTGTCAGTAAGGTTATCTCGTGTTTTTCTCTTCTTTTAACCCATGATATTTTAATTGTTAGTCGCGTGACTATGCTCCTTTTCATATTTTTTATAGACCCTAATTTTACTTATTATGTTTGGCAACACTGTCCAAATCTGTCAGGCTTAGCGGGTTTGTAGGTTATGCGGAGAGGTTGATGTTTGGCTGTGGTATTGGAAGCGCGTGTTTCTGATTGCCACAACCAAATATCGACCCTCAAAACTGATTTTATCTACACACAACTAGACATTGGATAAATTCTGGCAACGCAGCGCTGCCATAACTAAGAAAAAGGCGCACCATTTTCCAGCAAGTGGATTCCACGTTAATTTGCCTACTGATAAAAATGAGAATAAATAAATAAGCGTACCTTGCGTCAGAGCTGTGGCTCACATCTTCGAAGGGTTCCGTGGCGTCCAGGCCAGCCAGCTCCATCAGCACCTCCAGACCTCCAGGGTGCTGGACAATAATACATTTTATATTAAAATAACATACACTTATTATAACATAATATTTTATAGATCTACTATATATAATAAGACGCATATTTCTATCTCGTTTTTATAACGGGTTGTATAATGTCGTTGATATCAATATATTTTACTACTTCTATATTTTTAGCCGCAAAAATATGTTTATGATCCAATTTATAAATGTAGAGATAAAGTTGTAAAAGTTTAAGTTATGTGTATGTTTATTAACGCCGAATAAACCGCTAAGCAGAAGCGATTTCATTAGTTTTAACTTGTGACAACTTCAAGTTTGCAGTCATTTCACAGCTAAAATGTTAAATAAGAATTTATTATTATTCAAACAAAAGATTCACGTTCAATTGGCGTTTCAATAAGAAAAACTTAGTTAATATTACAACATTAGCTTATTATAAATCTTAAATCAAGGTACTCGCAATGTTTTAAACATTGCGCTTCTAGAATAAATTTTTCCCAAAATTTAATATCATCTCGCTTGTTTAAAAAAGTATATTCCGCTTTCCACTGAACATAACAAACTAGATTATGTTCTGTGAGGTAATTTTATGTTTTTTTTTATCTGTAACTGCAGCCTTGGTGTTGTAAACGAGGTCACGGCATGAACTCCACTTTGATTACTATTATATAATCAGAAGATTGTTTTTTATGCGTACTGTAGGTATAGTCTATACTTCAGACTTAGTTCAGAAATACTCTGTTATTTACACGTTGTTTCAAAGCATTTATTTTTTCTCGTCGAGTTTATTGATTACACAAAACATTAGCAGCGTCGGCGCATAGGTTTTTGCGTAGACGAACGGAATTTTTTAACAAATAAATTTTTTTTTACATTTGATTATTGCAAAATTTAAGTATTCGACTGGCTGAGTTCCATTGTTTTCTTTATATTTATCCCTTTTTATAGCAAAAAACCTTATATTCCTGATAAGCAAACATATACAAACATTTAAATAATGGGTTTTCTGTAGGTAAAATAATTGTTGGTCGTAAAAACTGTTTTAATAGATCCAGAGATTAAATCCTAACCATAATATTAGTACATATAGTAGTTTCGATCAATATAAGTTGATAAGGCTGGCCATTTGCTTTTATTGATTAGTTGTGTCATATATGTATGTTACATGTTCTTGTCGGGTAATCTATATCTATACTTACTAATATAATAAGCTGAAGAGTTTGTTTGAACGCGCAAATCTCAGGAACTACTGGTTTGAATTGAAAAATTCTTTTTTTATTGAATAGACAATTTATCGAGGAAGGCTTTAGGCTACATAACATCACGCTGCGACTAATAGGAGCGAAGAAATAATGGAAAAACAAATCCACGGGGACCAAGTCGCGAGCAACAGCTAGTCAGCTATATTTTTAATTTATCGCCGCTAACTTCGCATTTGTCAAACGCGTTCAAGTGTGAATTCTAATAAGCGGATATTAGCTTTATTCAACTAATGAATACTACTTGGGCTAATGAGGGGAATATACTCGACGATAAAAAGTTAAAATTGCGGCTCATTACCATTTTTATTTATTCATATATTTTCGTCAGTCTTTCTATTATAAATTTACTAACCTCATACAGGTGAAACTCTTCTATTTAATTGACACTTTTTTAGGTTTGTTAATAAATATATTTTTGACATCAGTTCATTCAGAACAACAATACTTATAAATGATTTCATTTTGAGGGATATGTACCTAACTAAATACAAGCAAATCAATATTGTCTCAACAAAACGATCATCGGAAAGTTTGTTCGAAAATAGATATATAATTGAAGCAGCAAATACTTTTTTCAACGGAATGCGTACAAACGCTATGCGGCTTAAGAATCGTAAACAAAGAAAAACTTGATTAATATTTATATACGAGATAGAATTAACTAGTAGGAGCATGATTATGAAACATGACGTACCTGCGTACTATAATGACTTTAGGTTATTTTTGCAGCTTAAAAGTCATTTGTTACTTCGGGGTTCGCTCGAGCCTGACACATCAAGTAATTAACAATCATTCAATAAAATAAAACATCACGTCAAGTGCAAAGTAATTAGTATAACACGCGGTTATGATTTTATAAACGGAACTCTTTTCGTATTCATTAAGAATAAGAATGTATTTTAAAATAAGTAATTTTGCGGCCCTGATTGTTGTGACAGTTTAACTGATCTTGTACTTGGTACATACTTTTTATCTTAATTATCTTTATCGTGACATAGAGGGACATATTTTATATAAAGCTATGAAAGATTCTATGAAAGGGAACGAGTAAGGGATATAAAATTTATATAATATATTAAATATATCTTAAATATTTATATAAATATTAAATATTGCTTAAATAAGCACAAATTACAAATCCTGCATAGAGGAATGTTCTAGCAAGAATGTCATATATTGTAAAATGTAAAACATTTCATTTATAGTAAAGTAATTAATGATTAAATTGGGTTCTCTTATTTTCAGTCTTCTGAGCATTTTAAAGCATACTAAAAATAAAATTTCGGTACTTTTAAGTGAATACTCATACAAGTTTCCCGGTATACCTATAATAAAAAATGTACTTTAAAATTTTTATATGTATTACACTTTACGACATTAAAAACCTTTTTCTGATGACGACCTATAATTACGTAATAAGGGTCGAATTGAAAACACATTTAAAATAATTTTCCCTTTGTCTGGGTTCATTGTGCGCCCGCGCATTTGCAACAGCTGTTTCTGACTGAACACTTGCAGTTACGACAGTTGGGTCTTCTATACATTTATAATAAAAAAACAAATTAATATTAATCAACCTTTTAATTCGCAGCGTGATACGCTTAATTACTTAGTACTTGTTAATTAAACCGTTATTTCCTTAGCGAATATAATTATAACGTTACTAGCTTTTACCCGCAGCTTTGCTCGCGTTGAATTAGAAAATTTTTGTCAGGAAGAAAAACACATCAATCATGTATATAGGACTAACTATATGCCAAAAATCAAGTCGATTCGTTGCTTTATTAGGTTAAATGTGGATGATATTTGGTGTACACATACAAATATTCCAGTACTCTCCATCTTTTCAACAAACTGTATGCCAAAAATCAGGTCGATTGATAGCTTAACTACGACGTGAAGGAAGGACAAACAAACAAACACACTTTCACATTTATAATATTAGTATGGATTCTACCTACGGATAAAACTATAACTGTAAATGATTGGCGCGAGAATTAAAGAATTTTTGATTCGATCTAAGCTTTTGTTGGGATATAGCTGAAGTTGGTAGTAACTAAAAGTAGATATTCATATAATGTACATAATATATTTAATTTAATATTATTATAAAGAAGTAAAGTTTATGTGTTTGTTAAATTGTAAGGGGTAATCTCGGGATCTACAGAACCGATTTTAAAAATTCTTTCACCAATATAAACCAGCTTATTGCTGAGTGTCATAGGCTATATAAAAGATGATTGTTAACATTATGCCCAACGGAGTGAGCACGGGACCGCTAGTATTTAATATAGAAACAAGTCCAAAATTAACAAAAATTGTTTCTGGAAAAAAAAATTATACGATTTACTTTTTCGGTTTCGACTATTAATATTCTTAGATTCAATAGAAACATTAAACCATGTGGTTTGTTTTGTAAGTTCGTTCACACGTTCATCTGGTTGAACTCATGAATGACACTGCAAAATCTAATATTGTGAAAGAACTAGTCGAATGGTATTTAATTAAAAAAATCAGCATTAACATAATATTTTTATATTAGCTTAATTTTTCGGTTATGTCATTCTTGTAATACTGTAAACAGACATCGACATGGCGGAATTCCTGTATGCTTTATGAATAGGTAATATCTTTTAAAATGCCCTAGTTATTATTAAATTTATAGTTGGACGTGAGATAATAATTCCTTTTCAATTAACACCCAATGAATACGGCCGCGTTGCGTGAAGCGGTTGTTCGATTCGATACGCAATATCGACGCGAACAGCCACCGATACTATTCATCATTATTATAAATGTTCTACACTCACTTATTTACGGAAATCGATATTTTTTTCGGTATCGACTATGAATGCTCGATTTGGAAGCGTCGGTAAACGTGACGGTATTGTGTGGGATGACCCCAGCATTGTGTTATAGCAACCCTGCTGAGCGCCATTGACTTCCAACACAACATTGTACATTAATGTAGGAACACGATTAGTTCCACGCTCAGTAATTGTTAATAAGTTCACGGTGTTATTGCAATCAATTTCGAGTTTATTAACATTCACATAACTCGCGGTGAATCCCATATTCGTGTGAAATAGAGCCAGTTATCGAGTTTATATCAGTTGCGGTATAGGAAGTAACTAGCATAAGCAGTGGAGAGCTGGGAATATCGATAAACGTCGGTGGGCAATCAATGGGCAAGCAATTTGCGAGCGATTGTCCGTGGCGAGACGCGAGCACAAGCAAATTGGACGGGAGCTATTCACCCACGTAACTGCTGCTCGGACCTTCACAGAAACTAGTTCCTGGTTCTTCAATCTTCATTCGTAGATACAAACATTTCTGTTCGCCACAAAACTAAACTCGAAGATATCAATAAAAGGTCACAAAATTCTCAAGGGGCTTCAACAAATGGAAGGTACGCAATATCATACACGGTAATAATATCGATAGCAGCTCTACTCTCCTCGATATTCGTTTCAAAGCCCGCAATCACGAAAACAAATTTGCGTTCATTTCCTTTCCCTCGGAACATACGTACTTACGGGGGATCTCGGGTCGTAATATCTTCTATACGGCGAAACGTAATGGAAACCATTTCTCATCAATTTTCTAAATAAAGGCGCACAGAAGCCAAGGGATAAAACAAAGCGCGAGCGCTCACGACATAGATTGAACTGAATTATCGCTTTACCGCAGAATATAATCTGGTATAGGGGCCCGCGTATCGGCTCTCACCCGAGGCACAACCACGCGCAGCACTCCGCCGAACAGATAACACGTGTGAATTATGTTAAATCCAGACAGTTTTTCTCTTTTATCAATTCACTTCACATCTGCAGCGTTTGGTACTGATTAAATTCAAATCGCTGGCTATTTTCTGTGCAGCGTTTAAAGCCGGAGATGCATATCGTAAGTACTTACCACTGCCACGACTCATGTTCGCCGTTATCTTTTTCTAAGTATTTATTTGGCCTTCCAGAGCTGTTCATCGATAAATCCAACACCTCGTTAATTAGGGCAGTCGACGCTATTCTCAGTATATATTGTTATCAATAAGCTGTTATATTTAATGTAAAATAATTGTGTAACGTTAGCTGGAGTATAATCAAAGCGTCACTTACTAAATTACGACAAATTAGGTGAAAGTGTGACAGAAATAAGCTCGCATGACAAATGATGGCTCCTCATATCTTGTGTTCGTAATTTATTTCCCACAATGAGCGTAACTAAATTGTAATTTGCATATTAGCTTACAAACTGTTTTATTAATGCTCTACGTAAACTATGCATTTTCAATACAAGTAGAAAGTGCATAGTTCACCACGCCTTTCGACTGCTTTGAGATGTTATTTTGGCTAATATAATGTTACTCTTAGTCCAAGAAACTTACTTCCTAATAAGCAGATTTCAACAACTTTGTCAAACAATAATATAACCTATTAGGATGTGTTTTCTGTCATATTAAAATATAGTCTACCTAAGTGAAGGTTGCGTAACTTATAAGATCTTCATGCGTCATTACGGCGCGCTAACATGTGTCCAACGCATATAAACGACATCGGTAGCTCGCCTTTTTTATACAAAACTAAAATCATAATTTAGACGCTAAGTGCTCCCGGCGAAATAATGTAACTACACATTAATATGCCTTATAAAAATACGGAAGTGCCAACATACATTGTATACAAAGAGAAAGTTCTGTTAGTGAAAATAATTGCTTGCGTTCTTTAAATTGAAATTTGCGTATACAATAAGTATACGTAAGTTGATGATAGATAATAATCGCGAACAAAATCGTGCTGCCTTACATCTAATAAAGTTGTAATTTGGGGAAATGTTACTGAAAATATAAGGTTAACACAATGTTCACAAATATAAGACTAACTAAACAAATACAAATCGACTGAAAACGAAGCAACATCGAGATCAATTCGCGGTATAAAGCATTCGCTTCAAATTGCTCTTATTCCAAATGGAGGTAAAATAACGGTCCAGGAAAAACGGGAAACTGGTGCGCTCCGATCAAAAGAAACATTTACATAATATGGTCCATTTCCGTAATCACATTAGCTGGTCCTAACCACCTACTGTCACAGTAGCGTGTCTAACAGGACACCTGCGTCCGTAATGATCACTAATGTGCCTCTGTCTTACTCTAATACCATGACAGATCGAGTTATTGCTGCCTTTACATGTACCGCGCTGAAAGAATACTATATTACATATATCTAGCATCTCTACCACCTATCTACATACTATATAATAGAGACAAAGTCCCCTTTACATATACAAAATTGTTTTCACATGGGACGTATTGGTAAGTCGAATCTTATAGGATTAACTACTTGCAAATGTCCGTACAGACAGTTTTTATAGTACTTTTAACAGTGAGCGATTAATTAAGAGTTGGTGATATAAAATTAAGGTATACATTTACGAATTAATAAAGCCATTATCTGTGGAAGAAAAAATAATCTAAGCTTTAATACGTCCCGACTTTCAAATATGGCGTGGTAATCAAGAAACGCTCCTTAATATCTAAGTTCAGTCGGGTTATCATCGGCGTATAATGAGTTACGAGGTGATTTCATTGCTCGTTTTGTTTTCGTCACGAGGTATCGGCGTCATCCATCATTCGCTGCGACTAATTGCCTGCTGGTTGCTACCTTGCTTCGCTTCCATCCTTTTAATTCGTCCTCCCGCGACCTCTCCGGCGCGAGGTGAGTTTCACGTAATTGCTTGCGAGATATTGCGAGCCTTGATTGCTCGATTGGACCAAAAAATAAATAGATATGTATAATGGCTTCAAGACTTGTTTAAGAGCTATTTTGCTTGTTCATTGTCAAAGTCAAAGTCAAATACATATATCTTTATTCAAGAAGCTTCTTAAAGTAAAACTTTTACATCGTTATAGCTAAACAAAACAATTACGTACGTACCACCACGTTTGTATACAGAAGAACCTATGATACGATATCTAATTTGTAATCATAAAAAGCCTGCGTCTTCGAAAACATAATATGTAGGTACTACTTTTATTTTAAAGTAAAATATGTGATTCGAAAAGGAAGCATTAGCCATCTTTTTATTCGTACCTATAAGTACAAATATATAAAAAGCTCTATAAACTTATGCATCTGCCAGCAAGTCAATCGGAACTAATTGGAAAGAAGCTACCTAGTTTAAATGATCAAACGGGAAAGCTTACAATGTATCCTTAACAAACAAGATAGGTAATGTGGAAATGTACTGCATTGAGTTGTTTACCGTTTATTTTTAGGTACAAATACGATAAGGTTGCAACAACAATAAAAACATTAAAAACAGAACTACAGAATAAAAGTCCATCTAAACCATTAGCAACGCTGATCGGTCTTATATGCAGCGGCCGTTGGCGAATAAAAATACTAAGACAGGGCGCTCCATCAAAAGGGGTAGCTCGATTAAGTTGGGTTTTATTTCCCGCGGGGCGGTGGGAGGGGCGGGCCGTGTGAGCGCCACCGCATTAATCATTAATGCCTAATGACACCGCCGAAACGGGCAACAGTGATGTAATGCGTGATTATCGATGCTTCTATTGTAATCGCCGGCTAACCCTATCATTTGACACTTACAGGTGAGAATCGTAATTGAGCTACCGTTCTACTCCATCCGCCGTCGCGGTCGTCGTTTTGATATTTGAGTGTTATTCGAAGAAAAATTGATACGTCGATGCGATAAGGGTTTGGTTTCATTGTTTTATCTGATTCGCAGAAGTGGAATATTTTGTATATAAACATTCTTGTAAATCTACAGATATTTTTTACCATTATGTGACTTTTTGTGACTCAAGAATTGATTAACCGAAATACTTTATATTTTAAGTACCTAAGTAGTGGTGTTTGGAACTTTATAATATTTTATATTATATGAAGTCTTACCGACATCGACTTTCTAATTGGCCCGCACTAGGCTCTATATTAGATGTCGCTATTAACTCCGCAAAACGTAATTAATCGAATAAGTTTATGATTGATATAACCAGTTTGCGGGGCGCTTAATTCACTTTCCCAATTTCTAAGGTTCAGATGCTTTTATAAAGTTATCCTTTAAGGAAATTGATTGGACTATCGTAACTGATTTACTGATAGCTAGATTCGATTTGAACGCTCACAAGACTTAATAAGGAAGCGTGGATAATTGTATCTAAAGCAAATTAGAAATTTTGTTCTTACATGAGTAGCAATTATATTATACAGTAAATTATCCTATCAATTATCTTATAATTACCACTTTTTAAAAGATAACTTGCGTAAACCAAACAATGATGAGAAAGATTGCGTATAACAACTGTAATTTACCGAGAATATGCCAGACTATTTAATTGTAGCTGCTGCCAAGAGTCGCCGTATCTTACATTCGGTTTAGGAATTATGTAAATGAATGATACACACCGGGTATACGGTTGAAACTTAGGTTTTATAATTTAATATTAATTACTACTAATTACCGACAATTTTATTCTTCCTCATTGAGTTAGGTCATATTAAATATACGTTTTTACTCTATCTTAATGACTGCTTCTGAGAAGTTATTTTATGCTTCTTGTTTCATCGACCACTATAAGAACTATGTACAAATGTCATGCATAGAATAAGTAATAGCTACGATTAGCGGTATCGATTTTTTATAACTATTATATTGTAATTAGCATTTTTATACTGTGCAACTATTATTTATTCATGATAGCAACCCTAAGCGGAATGACGGGAAAAGGTTATGTCAAAAAGTGGGAGGATTGGCGATAGCGAGGGAGGGTGGAGAGGCAATTTGTAATATTTCACGAGCCAGTAGGCGCTTATTAGCTAGGCGTGCAAAAAATTCGCTTTCAGATGTGCACAACTGCTCAACCTTTGATATAGCAATTACCGTTTGCTAATCTATTTTTCGATTCAGCCGTCACTGTTTTGTACTGAATTTCTCTATCAATAGACACGTTATTTATAAATACTAAACGCTTTAAAATTATTATTTATTATCGAAGTATTTAAAATCATATTGTTAATTGTTTTATTTAAATCATTTCTTAGTGGTCATAAAACAAATTCGCTTACTTCCCTATGTATGGTTAAAACTTTAAGACTACGGTACTGATTTTCATGTTGTTTTTTATTCAGATAGAGCGATTAAAAAGGAAGGTTTATATGTACCTATAATACATGCATAAATGTTGATTAAGCCGCGAGGCGTGGTTAGTATATTTGCATTTTTGTCTTTGTTTTTTTGGAAAGATCATAATCTTAGTTATATTCAAAATAATTTAGTAGTATGTAAGGAAAAGTATTGATATTTCATTAAAAGAATAGATTTGGAATTTTACCAGATGTTTTTCCACTCATGAGCGTATTGGTTCTCATGTATACAAATATTTAAGTCTTATTAACTCTAAAATGGATGTGTTCAAACAAACAAAAACATATAAGTAGAATAACATAGAATACCTAAATATTTATTGTAATTTCCTTATTATTATTCTTATCCCGAGGGAAAGATAGTCGTCTATATAGCACACCCCTTATAGTGTTAAAATGCTACTGAATAAGGACTAACACTATTAGAGGGAGAGTAGAGCGACGAAGGAATACTTTGAAGTACTGGATCATTCATACTAGAATGTTATTCCCGCGAGTTTGTTAAAAAGGATATAAGTAGGTATATGTATAGAAATTTCATGCAAGAAGTACTGAATGGACTTGGTTAAAAACAAAGAGGGAAGAACCGCGGCTATTAGATATTATTATTTAGCTCATAGTAGCTGGTGCCCGCGACTCCGTTCGCGTGGGCTTTCATATAAACTTTGATCCCCCCTTCCCCCCTTATTACCCTTTTTTTGAGCTAAAAAGTAGCTGATGTTTTATCTCAGGCTTTAGACCATCTGTGTACCAAATTTCATTACAATCGGTGCCGCGGTTTGGTCGTAAAAGCGTAAAATTATAAAAAGTTTTTAGCACCAGGCTTTAGACTATCTTTGTTCCAAATTTCGTTGTAATCGGTTAAGTAGTTTTAGCGTGGTGGAAAGACGGACAGACAGAGTTACTATCGCAATTATAATATAAGTATGGATTATACAAAAGACAAGATCTTACTTATGACGATAGTATAATCAACAAGTAATTTATAATCTGAGAAATGAAGAAAAGACGTAAGATATTTATCCAATAATAAAATTATATCTTTACATGTACTTTTCATGACACTATGGTAGGTTTCTGGTAGAAATCATTGATTATTTAACATAGGAATTGTATACTTAAATTCTAGATATTATGTACGTCAATATATAATTAACGTTATAAAAATGCTATAAATAGTAAATACCAAATTATTTAGGTAAACGTTGTCTTCCAATGGAACCGTTTATTGAAATAAAGAATAGGCAATATCACAGCCTTGGTTTTAAAGTTGAACTGTAATGAGACGGTTTAAGAACCATTTTAGTAAGGAATATGGTTAGGGCGGGCCGCCCAAACGTTTAGCACCGTTTAGCGTGAGCCTACAGGTTGAGTGACACACCCACAAGGGAGAAAATTACTTCCCTCATACCTACTGAAATTCTCAAACCTAACATGGGAATGTTACGAAAATAAAATTTAAGATTTCTTTTAATATTTTTTTTCTTAAGTTACATCGGGTTTGTATTGAGTGATAAATAATTGTAACTAGCAGTAATAATGATACAAAAATAATGTGTTATGTGGAATAATGTAGTGTTATGGGTTAATATGGAATAGTAGGTAGATACCTATTTTCAATGTCAAAATAACATATATTTTTCTAACGGGATTAATTAAAGAAGTTAATAACACTTTTGTATCGTCGTATTAAATATCATATACATTACATTACCGATTAGAAAAGCATTTTCTAAATAGAAGATCTGGCAAGAAAATCTGATTTAGTTTTTTATTTCATTTTACACCTTTTCTAACTATTTTTAGACTGTTTTTATATTAAATATTTTTTACACTTTGTAGAAGCACAGCAAGAATATATGCCGTTTCTGTCACGATTATCTAATTTTAATATTTAAAAGTAGAAACATTCACCTACGTTAGCTCGTCTCTCCGTTCATGACGCGAATACGAAATCAAAACAGGAAGCGAAAAGCCGCCATATTGCTTTAGGTAAGGATTAAACATGTTTAATGGACAAGATGATTAAAGACCTATATTTCAGTAAATCTCATAAATTTTAATTAAAGTTCGACGTGATGAACTTATATAGTGGATGGAACAAAAAAATTAGACATTTATAGTT
>DWAJ01001693.1:0-20919 GCA_018238005.1 Eurema mandarina | reverse complement strand
GGCTTGATGGATTTTGATGTATGAGGTATCGTTAGATTTGTCTTGATTACGGGAGTGTCATAGGATACATTTTATCCTAAAAGTCCCACGGGATAAAGACATAATTACTCTTTTTTTAGTGTGCAGTATTTTGTTTTTTTTATGCAATGTACTTGTGTATAAAACATATCGCTTCTGTCCGCTCTGTGTATAAGACATTTTAAATTATTTTAATATGGTTTTTAATTTTAGAATTGAAGAGGTCTAAAAAAATATTTATAAATCAAACAATTAGGTTCTTGGTTTAGATACCAACACAAACTTTACTAACAAGGCGTAATATGAAATGCGTTAATAACCTGAACATTGACTTATGCATTCAATTTATAATAAAGCTAGGTATATGAAAGTCGCAAAGACAGAGGTCGGAAATCTTCCATGTTTCACTGCAATAACTCAAGTGGCATTAGGCATAGCATAGCTATGCGTGCAAACTAACTTCTTAGTAACAATATTGTTGATGCCTGGTACTTAACCAATAGGTGCCTAAATTTGTTTTAAATTATAAATGACGATACATCTCAATTATTCTTATTTTCCTAAAAAAAATCGTGTATTGTCATTAGGTATAGGAAGAATTATGTATTAATTTATTAAGTCTATTCTATCACTTACAAGTGTAATCAATTAACAGTAAAATTCAAAACCTAAAATATATTTAGGTATAGGTTGTGCAGGTAATAAATTTAACGAAATTATCACAGGTTCTTTTAACTATTTCTACATAATGTCTTGTGTGAACTACGTCTTCCATAACCTCTTCAAATGTTAATTAATTGGGGGATTTCGTAATCGTAATTTAAGCTATTTTAATATCACTGGCTACTTACTGGCGAATAATAAATAGAATAATTTTAAAACCACAGAATTAAAGAAGTTACTTATACCACACTTTAACGACAATAAACTTTAACGAAGTATCATTGTCTATGTGTCATTAATTATTGTAATAACAACCACAAAAACCTCACCAATATTAAGTAAATGCTAGTGTTTCATAAATAAATCAAAGTCCATGGCTTCGACAGTAAATTATGACTCAAATAATATTCAAAGGTATGCTAGGGTTTCGCGGTATATTCATTTTACTGTTTTATTATTAATCTATGTAAATTGCAAACCGTGTTGGACTTTCATTACTCGTTGCTTATGAATTTAGCGTTACTAAACTTGCAGTTGAAACATTGTATGAAACAATTTCGTTGGTAAGATTGTAATAGTATTTGATTTGAAAGTATGGAGTATTATGATGTTAATAATACTTTTTCATTGTATGATTTGATGATAGGTATACTAAAAATAACTCTTTAAGTAGTTTTAAGTAGGAAGATACTCGTACTTACTTATATTTGCGGAAGTCTGCGAAGGTGTCCGTTACCCCTAACCGCTGCAGTAAGACGGAAAAATTCGGTTCTTGGTCGGTGCTTGTTGACGTGGTCCTTAACGCGAAGTCCAATGGTGTTCTTTGAGGATACTAAAAAAAACAAGAAAACTTTAGACTTATAGTCTAGAATTAAAACTATTTAAACATTCATTCACTTTACACCCAATTTCAATAAAATTATAATTTTTGTATCTAAATAAAAAACCAGTCTGAAGCAATGTTTATTGCAACCCGCTACTTAGATGAAAGATACGCAATCAAGTTTCAAACATGAGAAACGAACGCATATGCATAAAAGTAAATAAGGATAAAACGAAAGAGTTAAAATGAATAAATAAAGTGGAATGGGGATTAGTGGACGGCCGCTGGTTGGCTGGTCGGTCGCCGGTTTTAATGGCGGCGATGATTTTGCAGAATTCACTCGCGAAACTACCTCGGTATGTGAATGCTAGTATATAAGGAAGCGATGTGACATTTAGGTTTCGCTTATACATCAAATGGCCTTGACGTTATACTTATTAATTTTATAAAGAGCTTTATATTAATTAAAAAGTAAAATGTGTGAGGGTACAGTCGGCTAGAAAATGTAATAACGCTTTCATAATACAAATTGTCCTATTATATTATCCACATTTTTTCTAAAATAATTGTCGCGAATTGAGGACATATTAATCACATTATAAGTAATATAACAAATACTGGAAACGACGAAATGTATTAACAAACTTTTGTTGTTAACTGTACCTACAACAGAATCGTGGACTTTTTTAGAGAAATTTAGAAATTTAATCTAATATAAAAAATCAATTAACAGACTTCCTCTTAGCATATTAAATGCACACAATTTTTATACACGTTTTTAATTCTCCAAGTAAAAGTCCGATGCTTCACATCATCGTATTAAAAGGCGCAATACATCAATCGCGATCCACGTGAACTTCCGAAACTCCTTTGGGAGAAAACAAGTTCAAATATTAATGCCGACTCTAACCTCTATAAGATATAGCGGTCACCGCTCATTTCTCATGGTTTCGCTTTTTTAATGCCCTGTTTATTTATATTCACTTATAAAATCGTATTTTAATAATTCTATATGAGCATTAAGTATTTCTTTGGATATAGTATTAACTAATTCAATAAAATAATATTTTTATAATCCAGTCAAATTATTCCTTAGATGTAAAGTTACAATAATTGCCATAATGCTAAAAATTGGTATGACTGTTCATAACACTATTATAAATGAATTGTAGTTCCCATCCATACCCTTCGTGCAAAAAAAAAATCAAAGTACGTTTAATGACCTAGCAAACGAAAACTCCTCGCTTTGTCACACTAACTTAAATAATCTCTAACAAACAAAACATAATTTGAAATAAACCTATAATTTCAATTTAGATTGCAACAATGACATACATGTGCCAAGGATGGAAAGGATTCCTACATTATTGTCGATACGAATCTGCGAAGAAGCTTGACGCTTGATTATGTTCGCTTCCTACATAAAATTACATTAAGTTTTGCGATAGAACAATTTTTATACTTGAACGGTTGACAGTTATCAAAAAGGAACAAATCATTACTAAAAGAATACATATGAAGAGCTAATAAAGAATCATCTCATACCTATAGGTAGGTATAGGTAATATATCGAATTTATTTTTTTATTTTGCTGTTCTAAAATATTTTAACAGACTTTTATCTCGCTTACGTTAAAAAAACTGTACTATGATTTATATTACATTATAATACACATAATATATTTAAACCTTGGTAAAAATACAGGGTCATTTAAAAATTAAAAATAGAATAACTAGTTTCGTAAATGAACAACATTGTACCATATGATTATAATGTCATTAAAAGAAAGAAGAAACTTAAGCTTCTTTTACACTATTAATTTCAATTCAAGTTTGTGGACGTCATTAAAATCATTACGCGATTAGCGAGCTATTTGTAGAGCCACGTTTTTCTGCAAACACGTTGTTATTATAATTATTTTAATAACACACGTACTGTTTAAGCCTAGCAAGGATATAATTACGCATTATTATCCTCGCAGCCGATTTACGAAATAATAAAACATTAAACCTTCTTATTGGTCATTTTATATTTGCATATGTATAACTTACAGCTTGATTTAAAGATCAGATGTAAAGTAGAGAAAAATTATCAAATAACAAAAGTTCAGTGACCTTGTATCCTTCGAAAGCTTATGTACATTAACACATGCAAAATAAAGGCCGTCTGTCGGTTTAATTCGATTTCAATAGGCCGTGTCGCCGACACTGATTAACATCAAGGGATCGTATTCTTGCACATGCGCCCGCGCATATTGCGTATTCTGAATTAGCATAGGCATCTCAACTCGTTACTCAATGCTTAGTGTTCTCAGGAATATATTGATTTTAATGTAAAAAGCTGATTGGTTTCTAAAATTAAAAAGGTTAACCTTAAAACTGTTTGATGGTTCTTAAGAGTTTATTAATAAAAGTAGTCTTAGATAAACATTAAGATTTGGGCTATTATTAACAATATTGTAACACAGCAATATCAATAAGTTGTAAAGCCTTCTAAATAGTACTTAAACTGCAGAACAACAACTTCTATATTGATACATTATTCTTGTAAATTTTTTAGAGAACTTAGTTTTAATAGCAAATAGAATACATAAATCAATGGTTGACCACTAGAGATTGCTAAAAGCGATAATGCACTTACTTTTCAAACCATATCACCAGAACCGTTGCGTTATCTATACTTGATATTGTTGATAAGCCAAATTATTTTGAATTTAATTAAAGAGAAAAACAGGACGGGAAGTGATTACTAATTATTTTTAACTAAGAATGCCCTTCAAATGCTTAAAACAAAATGTGCATACAGCGGTGTACTTCTAAAGAAAGACATATATTACGATATGCCACATTTATTGTCTAAATTTGCCGGAACGACTCACAGTTGCATATTACAGACGTGTGTTTTAGGATGATATTAATAAATTATAGAAATAATAATAACATATGACAAGGTCCTGAAATTAGGGTAACTACATGTATAAGATTTTAAATAAATCGCTAATATTTTTTTTTAATTTTAACGTTCTAAGTTTGTTATTGTAAATTTTGATTTATTGGTAATTAAATAATGATTTTGTAGCAAGAACCGTTTAATCTTTTAGTGCTTATATTATTCACGTTTGAAACCGAAGATCACTGCACACTTTAACACATAAAAAAGTCGTTTCACATGTGGGTAACTTCACAAAAAAATACGGAAAGATTTCCGATACAGTTCACTTGGAGCACATTGCCCTCGCATTGAAAACGGTCAAACCAAGGAAACGTCTCCATCTACGAGACAAAGCCAATAATACAGTTATTGCTGTCATATTTGATATAATACTAACACTACAATTGTTTTCGAAGCTATAAATAACGTGATACAAAGGATTCGCGGTTTACTCAAAAGTTAAACGGTCTGATAAACATTTTTTTACTCGTCTCGAGAGCGAGGTTCCTGCGGCGGTACGACTATAAATATTAATACAATCAAATGTTTTGACATGGGCCTTTTTTAAGCTTTTATCTTGTACCTTCTTTCTTATTTTTTTATGTATATCGATTTCGTTTTTATTTAGTGTTAATTTGGACAGCGATCGTCTTTTAACAGATCGTAAAGTCGACGACTCTCGTCGACCGAGGGCGCATTCTGGCGCCAGGTGCCTATTGAATTTTTTCGCAAGTTCTGTAGGGTCGCACTTAATAAATTCTTTATTGACTACCGCAAATTTATTATTACCGTATCCTATTTTACACTTAATACTTATATAAGAAGGACCAGGACTATACTTCTATTACAAAAGCATACATAATTACAAATATAATTAATAATTATACCAATACTATGTTATTGAAATTATATGTTCTTTTAAATATCTAATTCCCCTATTATAAAGAGATATAATTCGATTACAATTGTTCTCCAGGATTGGTTTAACCTAACAATAAACTATCAATAATCGTTTAAATAACAATTACTTATTATCTGAGCTAAAGATACGCCATACCTAACCTTTACACAATATTAATTTTATTTATCTTTACGACCCGAGATAATTCCAAATTAGCATAACGGTGATTACTCACACTGTATCATTAATTCTTAAATAAAAACATAAATCTCAAAGCTGACTTTAAACGTAGAACAAACACCCACCATCTCATCAAAAGGCGATCAAAATTAAACCTTACTATTACATTAATAGATATTAAATGAGCTTATTCTATTCTCCGTTACTTCGGTTTCGACAAGATCTGATCAAAGTATCTAAAATGGTCACAGTTAGTGGGTTAACCACTTTAAATTGTCATCTGTCTGATTTATTTCTGTTTCTTTTGCGGCCAACACATTTTTGTCTGAGCCCCATCTTTAAAATAGTAGAAATGGAATGCTTTTTTTCTAAATTTAAACGTTTTATGTAGACTATTTTTTATATAACATTAAGTGCAAAATAACAAGTCTCATACTTCTGGTATGCTGTTGCAAACAATTGTGTAACCGATCGGTTAGATAACCTAACGGTATTATCATCGATTTGAACGAGATAAACCGCAAACCACTACCTGTATAAGAGCAAAATTGCAATCCACTTTTCTATAAAAGCTTTTCAATTATCGATATATAATGACACGATTTTCCCATCCCATTAAGCGTACCACTGTTTCGTTTGCGCCAAAGGCGAGTCGAGTCAAATGCTTGTAAACTATAATCATTTGCGGGGCCCATAAATAATTGCGTAGTCGGAACTCCGAACCAGCTTTTTGTCGATGCGGCCGCGCAGGTAATATAGTCATAAATTTTCATAACCGCCATTCGATCTTATCAAACATGATTTTAATTTGATTTTGTAACCACACGTGTCGGGACCGATCTTGGCGAGTTACGATCGTAGGTATAAGTAATAAACACTCAGTTTAGTAGCACATAATAAATTTGCGAGAGCATCACATAAACCATTTTAATGTCCGTGGAATACTAATTTTATAGTTTGTTGAATTTGTGGAGTAATATTGTATACTTTTAAATGTTGCTTTTATTCAGGTTGTTCTCACATTTAAATATCATTTGTTAAAATTAATTAATAGCCGTAGCATATTTTTGAATTATTTATATTTAATACATAGATTTTATAGACGTTAGTAGGAACTCTCTACACCTTAAGAACACGTAGCAAAGTGCCTTTACAAAGCCTAAAGCGCAATCCTTAGAATATTGTTCTAATTTCCAAAGGATTTAAGAACAAGTAATTGCTCATATTAATAAAAGCTCTCTAACAAAATCAACTAACCTTCTGATGAGGATAAAATAATAAAGAGTACTCTAATATATCCGCCAAGGTGAAAGTTACACGTGTTTAATGAGCGAGTACCGACCCAATTCACACGAGTATAATGCTCGCTGCAAATTGTCAAACGCAATCGATGAAATATTGTCTCAGCAAAGAGATCTTAGTATACAATTAGTATATCACGTTTTTTTACTTGTTACACTTTGTGAAGAACAATATGAGTTATGAGTATCTTTTTATATGCGATATAATTCACGAAGTATTTTAGCTCATGTTTCTTTAATTCTTTGTCAATTTTTTAAAGGTAAAAAAACTACTTTTAAAGATCGATTTTTGTTCGCCGTTTTGAAAGCGCTTATTTAAAGCATTCTTTTTTTTCTTATTAACTTTACCTAGTACCTACAGAGCATAAAAAATATCGGATAAACCTAATAAAAGTGTTAAACATTATCATAAAAGATACAGCAGGTGAACATTAAACATAGACTGTTTACGAAATGAAATCCAACCTACGGTACCATTATCTAGTATCAAACTATAATCCATTTATCACGGCTTTTGTTTACGAGGCTCGCGTATCATCGACTATTAATTATAATGCGTTCTTCACTTCGAACTTTGACGTTCTCGCTGTGTGACAGACCAGAGATAAGAATGCTAATGTTATTTTATACAGACTGTACTTCATAATTCAACTACACAAATGAATCTAACACTTGCTACAATGTAATAAAGTACACATTACGATTTTTTACTCTCAAAACTTACGTCAGTAGATTGTTAACCGTATGCCTCAGAGATAGGGTTGACTTTAAATTTAGCGTCTATAAGAATTCGAATACCTTTGTATGGAACTGAGTTTAGAATTTTGATGGATGTGGTTATAATTGTTTCTGTATCGATTATGCCATTGATAAATATTTCGACTATTGCTCATTTTATTAATGACGTGGAAGCGGAAACGTCCTGGGCGAGCCGGTTGTGACGACAGCGTGACGTAACAATTAATATTGGGCTGTCAAAACATCTGTCAACGAATGTTAGACATCAATTTTATGATGTACACCAGTTTTAATTCAGATTTCCCATATCAGATAGGATTCCTTTAGTCCTTAAATATATAATCTATGAAGATATGGTTTAACATTCTTTAATCGCAGTGAAGGAAAGACTTTTATCTTTAAAACAAGTCCCTTAAGTTTGGACTACGTGAAAAAAATCGTCATACAATCTTCAACTTAAAAACATAACGCAAACTTTTCATACAAATAAAATTTAACCAAAATTGACCCCTTTAAAGGAAACTTAACTTTCCTTTACTTCCCAACATTGGTCTCGTTCATGTTTTCAATTAATCTAAAATTAACGGCACCGTATAAACCAGGGAAGCAACGATCCGGACGGGAATTTAAATAGTCTGCAGACGACCTTAATGCCGGCAATCCGATCAACAGGAATTCAATAGGGGATGTTCTTGAGACAACCGAATTTCAATCTTCAGTCTCTACGTATTACAGTTGAAAATCATATCAGCAAAAGTACGGAAAATTGAGGATTGAACTTTTTACATTTTGTACTAGGAACAATTCTGCAATTTTGTGGGTTAGTTTTTAATAATAATATAATCAGTAGGTAAATAAGATTTGCTGTAATTATGTTCTCTAAATAACATATGTTTTGTAAGAGATCAACGATAGAAACAGTTATGCAAGAGGGTTAATTCGTGCTGCGGTAAGTTGAAAGTTGTTACTTACATTATTATGTAAGCTTACCTACCGCTAGACTGAGCTTTCAAATGTCCTTTGTACAATACAATATTTGTTAGGAAATACTATTTTATATCATTATTTATTTAAAAAAAAGATTTATTTTGGTACCAAAATAAATGATATACAACTTTTCTTTTGAATTGATTGCTTATTACTTTCATTTAATTTTTTGAAACGTAAACTTATAAATGTAATATAAACCTACCTATAAATATTTTTTAATTGATAAATATTTAAAAGAACAAAAGCGTTTGTTCATAATAATTATGTAACATACTTATATTCCATTATTTGAATTTATTCTTAACATTTCCATAGAAAACATGTAAATGTAGGGAACCATGTGTTCCTTTGTACATACAGAGGGAAATTGAGGCACATACCAACGAAAGGTCACGAGAAGTCAGTCTTCAGGCCGGCATGTGACGGAGGTTGACATGCCCACTTCATTAATTCTTCAAACGCCTAATCAATAATACCTTATTGCTACAAAGACGTGACTGACGGTTTTCTTTAAAAAGTATTTCTGCTTTTCTAAGGTGAGGTTTGGAGGAGCCTTATGTAGGAACTAGGTGGCTGCTACGTTAGAATAACTATACTATACGAGTATATTAATACTGCATGGTATGAAACAAAGTCGTTTCCTTAGATTATTGCTAGCAGAGGTATGTTTTTATTGTGTTTATTAAATGTTTCTAAATCAAAAAATCTTTTAATATACATATCTATACTTATTTTCCAATATAATAAAGCTGAAGAGTTTGTTTGTTTGAATGCACTACTCTCAGGAACTACTGGTTCGAATCGAAAAATACTTTTTTAATAGATAGATTAGCGTGATTTTATGTATATAAAATCAGTATTGAAACATAAAGATATTATAATTTATAACGTACTTAAATTTCGAAAAATATTATATAACCACGTAAACTGTATACGATACTAAACTTAAAAGCGCTATAAATCTTAATACAAAATCATATTATAGATATAACTAGCTTTGATATTTTTATCACGCAACGAGACCCAACAATTAGTCAATCAATCAATCTGCTATTGGCGTTTTAATTGCACATTGTTTATTGCGCTTTAAAAGCTAGGGAAAGGAAATGTAACGATATTTTTCCATATCATCATTAATATCCGTCAGTTTGTAGCATTGACGCTCGTTTTGGGGTAGTTTTATTCTTTCGCTTGTTGTATTGAATTGTATGAAACAAAATATTATGTTAAACGTTGAAGGTAAGCGTTAGACTTTGTGGTAAAATGGTTGGAATTTTAATGTCGTATTGGATTTATGCTGGTTATTATTTTAGTATAAAAAATTTTCAAACTATATAGTTTCAAATTTTCGCAAGTAGAAGACTTTTTAAAAATTAAAACTAATAAAAATTAATGGAAAACTACAATCTTTTAACTATTACATAACTTTTCCTAAACTGATTACGTTTTCGTTTGGGAATGATTATGGACAGAGATGGTTGGATAAATATTACCTATAGTCTACCTATTTATTTATTTAAAATCCTTTCACAAAAATTTCACAGTACATAGTAAAATATATGACATCGTTGACACAATAGTTTTTGTGTTTTTTTTTTATAAAAGGATATAGCATGCATTCAACGTATTTATTCAGACAACATAAAACATCAAAATTACTAAATGTCCTATAAATTTACAAGCACCTAGCAGCCTAGAATCCGCACGTGTAGATATCATTTGTATAATCATTACTCTTGAATCTCTATTTAAAAACTGCAACATAATCCTTTGAGCAGTTAAGAGAAACATAGGTATTATATACAAGTTGTTTAAAATACTTTGAAGATTTATCCTACGCACACTCCTATCCAAGGGCTAAAGGATTTGAGAATTGTTAATGTAGTCCTTACTCCTATCCTGTTCAAGAACGTAATTTATACCATACATTTCGAAATAGGCCGTTTTTGTTCTATAAAAATACACTATTAAATACTATCTAAAATAAACAAGCTCAACCAGTACGAACTAACATTGAAGTATATCCACCGTAACCTCATTAGTGCTCCAACGATGCAATCACTGACAGATTTATATATCAATGATAGCAATGGAGTACCAATTAAAACGGTAGAGATAAGACGTCATTTTGTAATTGGTTCATTATAATCAGCTGGGCTGGGCGGGGCATACCTACGTAGCCTTCAGGTTCAATGTGAGAGTTATAGCTTTACCTACATACGAATAAACGCCTTTATTTCACGTAATGTGTTCAATATTTAGTTCAATTCCTGCGATACGTCTTAAAAATAAGCAACAATTTATAACATATTTTCTATCACAGGGCCTTAATATAAATGAATTGTGTAGTTGGATCGAAAAATAAAACTATAAACTATTGTTAATTATAAAACAATTAAATAAAAAGGGCATTGGATGTTAAATGCTAACAATCGTTCGTGTCAATCGTTTTTAAGGTTTTGTACGAAGAAAATTGGTAGCTATTCGAATGCATAAACGAAAAAATGTTATAGGCTGTCTTTTTGGTTACACGTGACTCATCTTCTAAGTTTACGATAAAACAATAAATAACATGATATAAGACAGGTGATTATGTAATTATGACTCCTACTATAAGAAGTTCAAGTACGATAAATACACTAAATCTTTAGTAATAGTGAACAGTGACGTGGCTAATCAAAACAAAAGCAAACACGGCAGCGCGAAAAACGTTCAGACGGGAGCGTAAATACTGACGCTAGCAAGTTTGTTTTGAAAAGTCGTGAGTGACGCTTACAAGCCGCTTGCGCTCATCAGATCGCCCCCGGTTTACGAAAGTCTAGTGCATCACGACAGCCGACGTTCTGAGAATAACTAAAACTAAATTCAAATTGTGTTTCGTATTGCTAGAGGACATTTCTCGCTGAAGATCGAGATATTAGTGTTCGACTATGAAATTGGTTTAAATGTATTATAAAAGTTATGCCCTTGGATTACGAAAGTTTAGGCTATTGCGACAACCAACGTTCTGATAATATCGAAATGCTCCATACTCAAATAAAGTGATCAGTTATTGTAATAAGTTATCAGATCAATTTATATGACCTTTTTATATGACCTTATTAATGTTTAGGTTGTCATGGTAACTTTCGGAAAATAACTAGATGTTCTAAATTGAATATAAGGCTGGTAGTACCGCAAATACTTAAACGAATTTCAACTTTGTTCTGAGAATTTGTGAGTTGCTCGCTTTCATTAAATCAGTCCTATAAAAAATTAATATAGTTCGTATACTTCCATCTCACTGACTGTCTTTAGTTTTGACTAACATTTTGTAAAGTTAGCATACATTTCTTATTTAATTCTAAACTAACGTTCCCTGGTAAGATCCACCTGCTTTTTAAAAGTATTCATTTACGTGCATGCTACATAGAGCAGATGTCTATGCAAATATGCTAATTCTTTGTAACATGATTCCTTATAATATATACCTACGTTTTAAAACAATATGACAAATAGAAAAATAGGAGAAACGGCAACTTTTGTGGCAATTTTCTACGCAAAAACTATAATTGTTTATTTTTAAAAACACACTTACGTAAACATGTTAAAAATTATGACACTATGCGATTTTGCGATTTATTTTTCTACCTTTAAAATTACTTTCAAAACCGAAAAACAGATATAACATATTAAACGTTTTATAATATATAGTTTTACAATTTTTGGATAATCTTTGATATTTTCCATAGCGTTTTACTAGCCAAAGTGTATCCAATCGAGAAGTCTTCCCGCTGATACGTCGCGCGAGTGTCCCTGTCACGGTACAAGCTCCCGAATAGAGAATTAATCCCTCTAAGATGAAAAGCCGTCATAGAGTAGATGATGCTATATAATACGCATAATCGCTACCGGCTTACACAATTAAATAATCGGCCTATTAATTGATAGGGAGAATAGAATGCACTTTAGTTAATAATAGTAATTGGTTATGATTTAATATTTTTTTGTATTGCACAAACCACTCAATTTCAGGTTCTTTAAGCTTTAGTGTACACTGAATCTTTAATTATTTGATCATATATTTACTTTAAAGAATAAAATAGACAAATAATATCTACAATCGTTAAAGAAATATTCTTAATCAATATTAGTATATGACTATTGCAATTACTATTATTAAGACTTATTTGTTATCGTTAGTTATCACGTATATGTTTACAATAAGTACGCTATTTTTCAAAAGCTATCAAACCTTAAAATATTACAAAATAAAATCTACACATAACACGTAAGTATATCCAGCCAGTACCAGTCGATAAAAATATAAATTCCCCGCCAGTAAATGTTAAACATCTTCACCGGGCTCATCAGTCTACCATCAAATTAGTCGGTGTCACTACAATAATATACAATAACACACCAGCCCGTATAAATCCTTCAACAGAGGCAAGTAATGTTTTGTATGGAGTTTTCTTTCAACCGAACCACCGGTTGCTTGTATCTAGCCGTAAATTTATTCTTGAAATTGATAAACGCTAGGTAGCTGTGTATCTGATGTCTGAGAGTTAATTATGCGAGTGTGTTGAAAATGCTTACGAGGTTTATTAATTGGGCATTGTTATGAGTATCATGTGGTTGCTATTTCGGTAGCTCCGTCTCTTATAATGGTGGGCAAATGTTTAATAACTTACTTTTTCCTTATACTTTAACTTTACCAAAGGCAAACTTAATTAAACAATTGTTTTGTCATGACGTTAGCTTTTCCCCACAATGTAAAATAGATATTTAATTTTTGTTTTATTTGAAGGTGTAAATATTAATATAAGTTTAGATAGTGAAAATTTGCGTAGATGCAAATATGAAATACAAATTTGTCACGCATTAATAATGAAGAAATACACTAGATCAAGTATTTCTTATATAATTGGTATTGTCGGAGATTACCTGTGATACATAGGTTCCTGAATTCCATATTATTATTTTTTTCTTTTGTATATTTATCAAGATGTCACTTTATTACTATTTATATGCAAATCTGCGATACATAAGACATATTATCATAGAAGGTTAAACCAGACAAATACATTTGATGATGTCATAGATGAATCAGACATCTTACATAGAACATTTGCCTAAGTAAAATGTTTGCTTTAGTAAAAAACCGTTTTGTTATTCCCACATTACGCATATTAACTAACAAAAAGGGTTCTCAGTTACAGTTTCGCCGCAAGTGGTATCGAAAACAACAAAATTCTAACAAACGATAATAAATTATAATTGCAAGGTCGCCAAATGTTGCAAAATGCGTATAATAGCCAAGGTTTTTGCATTGAAATAGCGACGGAGCTATTGTGTCTTATATTTTGCACTTTCTTTGGCAAAAGAAAGAGTATGTCCCTTCAATTAATCTACTAATAGGGAACTGCATTATACTTTTACTTTTTCAAAGAAAGCAATAATGAGACATATTTGCATGGCGGACCCACCGCGGGCAGGTAATGTCTCGTAATCGGTCGATTTGTCTTATTGTCAGGCGTCTGTTTGTGCTCGGTGACCGCGACAGTGCTCGAGATAAAAGTAATAAATTACACAAACGGAAGGTGTTTGAATGCCGCCAAGGTGCGCCACATTAGATGCACTCTTGGAACCACGCAGCCAGTTTGTGATGAGGCGTATTTTAAACGGCAATGAAATCTACGATACATTAGTTTGGCCGCTGCTATTTGTTTCTTAATAGCTTAATAGACTGAGGTACGAATAAAGAACGACCTTTGCCTGTCTGCTGACGAATGACAAATGAATAAAAGCTATATTTTATAATTTTTGTAGGTTCATAATAAATTCTTAGAAAGTATAAAAATCGTCGTCTTATACGAAATAGTCAGTAGTTTACGATAGTTACTAATAGCTCGTAACTGTTCAAAAGCAACTAACAAGCAAAGTGTTTATTTGAATTATACATAAAAAATTATATGAAATAACTTTCATTTAATAAACAGATGGGCGAAGGTCGGCCTCTGTTCGGATCTCTATAATTAATGTCAAGAGCTTTAAACAGCGCTGTAATATGTATACTATTATACGTTATTAAATCGTAGATGAAGAAAAACACTAAACACAACTAAATATTTGACCAAACGCTTATAAAATAATTCAAAAGCTAATTAAACCTATTATACGCTTTCATTTCTTGAAAAACTTCTTTCACGTACCTACTCAAGATGAAAAAGATTGAAATGATTAAGGATCTAACCAATCTCTTTACTAAATTATATACGAACGACCTCTGTAGACTCGTTCGACCAGATTTATTTTAAAATTAATATTCAATTAGCTTTCCGCACATGAAGCTGGGCGTGCGTATTATTAAGTTTAATTTATGGCATCATTTGCTGGACGATTTTTGAATTATTACCAGTTTTAAACGGTTCGTGGTAATTGTGATTGCGAGAGGAATGATTGCGTTGATGGGTAGTCTTACATAAATAATTAAAACTTTACGTTCGTAACCTATATCTACGTGTGAGCCTCAATATTTCGTATATGTATGAGATTGTTACACATTTTGTAGTACGTAAAAGTTGTTCATCACGTAAAACATCGTAAATTCAACTAAAAAGTTTAATCTTTGTGTTCAATTTTATTCGTGAATTGCTTTCGTCGCTTTAATACGGTAATTGTAAAGTTACAACTCGAAAAAAAATGACAATCAAGACAAATCTTTACTTATGAAAATGTTACTTAAAAAAACATTTAAAAATGGGCTTCAATTTAAATGCATTTATATATCCCCATTCCTCGCTGGTTTTACAAAAGCTACCTTGGAATTTACCTACTTACCGGTTTTACCACTTATGGCCACATTAAGCAATTTGTCTTTCTGATATACGATCTTTGTGTTACTAATATTAACAGACTATACTCAGCATCTGTCTTTACACGTCCACAATTAAATTTCGAAAGCTACAAGCCTTTGAGTTATTATTAAGTTACCTATACAAAGTTCAATGCGAACTTGTTGTATGTATATATGTATGTACTATGTATTTGTACCTATATCGTTCAAATATAAGACAGAATTAAATCTCTTACAAAACTTTTCTGTTGTAAAAGAGTTTATTAATTTAATGGTTATAAAATATTTACAAAATATACGGACAAATAGAAAAGACATATCTACTTGTGTGTCCAATTAATACATTCATAATTTCAGCTATAAATCTCGTTTGTTAAAATCATTTATCTTGATATGTATTAGATCAGTTTAGAAGTGGTTCGCATTTAAATTTCAATAATTATATACTCTAAGTGTTTTGTTCTAATTTAATGGTCACATTAATAAGCGTTTTCATAAATATTATAAACTTGTTATTAATAGCCCAAGTTGTATATTTAATAATAAACGATTGACATATTTTGATGACTGGAATGATAACAATTTTTTGTAGGTGATGGCTTGACTATTACTTAAGTCTACATAGGTGTATACAGCATGAGGTATAAGGGAACTTATTATTGAAGTACTTATATTTCCAATACCCAAAAGCTTGTCTACAATTTAATAGAGAAAGGGCAATGAAACTTAGATATCTTATTGTCATATACAAACAGCGCGCAATTTTAGATTAAGCCTGTTGCATCAAAAGAGACGATCAAAAAGTTCTACTAAGAATTTATCAACGGCGCCGTCTGCTCCCGCGCATAGATTTATTGCGTGTTATGTAAATGTGTACAAGATATTAGCGGCCTTAATAATTCTCCGTCGTTTGTCGAGATACATTCAGTATTAATCGCAGCCTTTGGCCACGGGATCCAATCGCGATCGGTTGCCCTTTTGTGAGAGTTAGATGAGCCGGTGAACGTAAGCTTGCGTGCATATTGAAAACAATGTTTTGTTTTACCTTTTTATTTCGTAAGTGAATTATATATTATACAAGATAGTTATAGTTATTCTAATCTTAAAGACAGGTTTTAAAATGACTGAATTTTGCTGATTTCAGTGGCTTAACATTTTTATAGAACTATAATTATAACCCAAGGATATCGTAAGCCCGTAGTTTATTAAAACCCAAAGTGCTATTTGAGTACTCCAGTAAATAATCGTAAGGCAATGCGCCAAAAGTCGTCGCAAGATGTGACATTTGATGTAACTAAACACGAACGTGGTTGGCTGATGACATAATTTAAAACACGCATGCTCTGTGTTAAGAGGATGTTGTCAGTAGAAGATAGAATGATTAATTGTGAAGTGTGATTCAGCTATCTCCTTGGTCGTGTTGCTTCTTGAAATTAACCTCAACGTTGCAATGCGTTTGAGGTTGATTGAAATATTGTGTATGCGTTCAATTTTAAGCTATTAAGAGACATAGTGACATCTTATGTTATATCATTCTAGGCTAGACTAGACTACGAGGCTTTTTAATACAGAGTCTAAAACGATACGTTATTATCTGACTGAAACAATGTCACTATTACATATTTCATTGCAACTATTCGTTACATAGAATATGTATGAAACTGCTTTACAAATATTGTATCAATACATTTAATAGGTATACACGAGTAGGGTTCTTAGCGCTGTCTCAAGAGACTAACATCGTCCAAGATTCCATCTGTAGCCAAAAAGAAATAAAACTGAAAGTAATTCAAAAGTTTTGTAAAGAAGCACCGCGGGACAGCTAACACATTGCCGCGATAGCCCGCAAGATACTCAAGTGAAAAAATAAAATAATCTGAACTGAAGGAAAATAAAAGGTTACTCGATGAAACGCAAGCAGCGTACTGGACTAACTCTTGATAGGCAAGCGACGAGTTAAATAATTATTACTGTACGAGTCGAGATCGAGTCTTTTATTTTTCATATTCTCGTATAGATTTCATGCTACTTAAGATTTTTAGTTTGACTTAATAAAATTCAATGCATTTTAATGAAAGCGCATATTTCGCCATTTTTCAGTATATATTTAATTCCTATTACGTTATTTATAGTTAAAAAAATAAAATAACCATTTACATCTACAAAATTGAACCAAACAACAATATCAAATATGGCATCTGAAACCTCAAATACATAAACAAATGGAAAAATCTCTGCATGTTATTTTCCAAGACCTAGCCTTCGATTATTTACAGGCAATGCATACGATGTATATCCATCTCGACTAAATTGTAGCTCAGAATTTAAAACACTAGGTTAGCTCTGAATCCAAATCCGCTACTCATGATAAATGTGTTTATATTGAATATTGTAGGATGACCTGTTTGACGATGCACCGACTTCGTATAATGGGCAGATGTTATACATACACCAGCTTTAACCGCATGGCAACTGTTGTTTTTTTGCTAGTAATATGTCTATTGTTTTATAAGTGAACCGTCTTTACGCGGATCACCGGCTTAAGGGTGACTATAACATCTTACTCGAATCACACGACTTTCTATAGAAATGTTATAGTAGGAGCAAGCTTTGCTCCTTTTTACAATCGTTATGTAATCATTTTAAAACTAGTATTTAATTGTGAGTTTCATTTTTCGTCGTCTCTTATTCTTTAGATTTAAATAAAAATATCAATTACGCTTAAATAATCAACAATAAGTACCTATCTAGCTACTTTAACGAAATTTCAAAATAATAACATATTCCTTGTAAACGCAAAAGTTAATTTTAACATCTTATAACCACCTGATTAATAAGTTAAGTTTTGACCAACCCGAAGTTTATACGTAAAATAATTTAAATAAAATTCTTATCGCGTGTAATTTAAACGCAGATCCAATTATGGGTGTTGAACGCGTCCTTTTATGGTTAAAGTGATGATATTTTACACTTAAAAGTACCCAACCTTATCCGTGTTCTATAGTTTATCAGATCTATGAGCATTTATAATGGTAGTCCTATAAAAAAATACGTGACACTTTTATTACATGTATTCCGTTTTCATCTAGATATCATTAGTCATGTTCCTTTGATGTTTTATCGCTGAACATTATTACGTTGGCATATAATATAAAGCCCCCATTTTCTTAAGTATGTACCATCGATGATGGAAAGACACTTTCGTTATATTAAATAATCTAAGAAGCATGTTTAAATTTTTCATTACAACATGTGCTGAAAACATAACTGATATGAAACTTCTCGATGTTACATTATTCCTGTATATTTTTATGACATTATACTTTTCTTCAATGATTTGTATCAAGGCTCATCGAATTTAGTAAATATAGTGGCTTATCTAACAAATTCTTAATCATGTTTTTAAAAATAATCAAAAACAAAGTCTCTGCTGAAGGATAACTAGCGACTCGCCGCGGCTTCGCACTCATATATTATGCATGTATAATACAAATAAACATTTCTCTTGAATCACTCTTTCTATTAATAAAACGTTGCGTAGTTTTAAAGACAGGGACAGAGAAAACGATTTTGTTATACAATACTATGTAGTAAAGATAATTAAAGGAATTTTTATTATTTTTAGTCCATAATTCTCCTAAAGCCTAATATATGGATTAAAATACCAAGATCGTTTCCAGACATAGGCTATTTTAGTTTTTAAATTCATAGACTCATCCATAGGTAATTCGATGTCATTCGTTTAAAATTCGACTATGCAATATGTCTAGACTCAGACGGAATATAAATGGTCTGTGACCTAGAATTACCTATGTGCGATAAAAAAGGAATACTTTTCAGGTTTTTCAGCTTCATAATATTTTTGAATCTATTGCTTTTTTGTACTAAAATCTATAAGTTATAAATAAAAAATCAATATTAGTATCTAAATGTAAAGTCAAAGAGTAGACCATTAATGCAATTAAAAAAATCTAAAATTTTTAAAAAATAAGTTTGGCAAGAAGGACGTTCTTTAGGCATACCTTTTGAAAACGTAAGAGAAAAAATTAAAAAATATATTACCTATTACAGGTAACTTAACTAATTACTAGATAGCATACTAATAAACGGGCATTTTTATTTATTCAATAAGTATTTATTTATCCGTATTTCTATAGCACTATTGCACAATGTTCTAAATGTTTTATTTGGATCAATAGCCACTTATTAAATCAGTGACACTTGACGTATTACGGAATAATATATTAAGCACCGCCTGTCCGCTTTGATTTATCGAATATACCTGTTCTCATATTCTTTATAGCTTTTTATCCCTCTGCACTTGCTAATGATATCTAATTCAAATTAGGCGATTGATGTAAGCGTTTCGTTAACATCACCATATTCTTCAACGCGCATTGAAATTCATATAGCCTCGTATTGTGTCCAGTCGTTTCGTCTCTTACAAGGATTATGTTAAAATAATGCTTTGATTCCGTTGTTTGTGCATCGCGCTGTCACTAACATTTCAATCATAAGCTTTTTGCCGCGACTTCACTTGTAGGCCGGAGGACATCGAATATTTATAGTTTTTAAACATCTCTATTGACGCGGGTTTGACATGTGGACGGGAGGGAAAGTATTGTGGTCGTGATGCGGCATTTATTAAATTACTTCGCTGGGCTTATTGTTGATAAATTCGGAATCGGTGGCACTTACACGGTAGCGCTTGAGCGATGATCGAGGAGGGTTAATTGTTGAAAATTTGGCGAGTGATTAATTAAAGCGATGGTTAAAGAAATGAAACAAATGCTTCGGTTTAATTTGGAAGACAGGTCGCATATCGATCACGGGCGGACTGGCGCTTGTCCAAGCCGTTCGGTGGGCTCGCTACAGACGTGCCGTGACAGGTGCATGCTACCCACGACTTTGTCGTTTCACACTTATACGCTCTTTAAATTACTCGACATACCTATAATATTTCATTGACCAATATCCTTAGGGAAAGTTATAAAAGTTTGTTTCTCGTTAGAGTCATTTCATTTTATGCTGCTTAATATAAACGTTTATGGTGAACTTTGACATTTGCACGATCATTAATATTTTTTATTTACAATCAGAAAAGTTTAATAAATTCTAATGTATTATAAATTGTGCAGCGCTTTATAAACCCTTAACAGAAATCTCGTTCAGAATCGTGCGCATCGCCGCGAGCTGTACATCACAATCGAGCAAGCGTAGCACGAACTCGCTCGAGCCAACTATTCATAGCCGCTAAAACGGACATTCAGCCCTTAATATCGATTTATCTAGTATTCCGATCGGAATAATTAATAATGTATGATGCACTAGACATGTATTTAATTCATCGATAATATTTTCCAGGCACTGTGAACGCGAACGGCGAGACGAAGCGACAGAGGACATCGTACACGCGATACCAGACGCTCGAGTTGGAGAAGGAGTTCCACTTCAACCGGTACCTGACGCGGAGGAGACGGATCGAGATCGCGCACGCGCTCTGCCTCACCGAGAGGCAGATCAAGATCTGGTTCCA